>CM040914.1:45757810-45895310 GCA_023029165.1 Gobiocypris rarus
CAATGGATCCTCCGCCTAAGCTTAGTGGACACACTGATCCTGGGTTAAGGTAACCGCTTTAAACCGTTTATCTTAGTATATCTTCTGTGCTGAAATGAAAAAATTTTTAGTGCCTGTATTCAATGCATTTTAGAAGATAAGCACTTGCTACCATATATTCCACAATATATATCACATTATAACTGGAATAATTCAGTCACCTGGGCCGACACACTTTGGGGCCAATACAATGTTGTTGTTGCCAAGCAGGGACAGTGGCCCATTGCTTTGTCTTCTGTATTGTCAGTGTAAACCCAATCACAATGCGCCATAGACAAAGTGCTTCACCCCTTCTACTGTATCTCTCAAAATGGACAGTCCAAAGCGCAAAGTTGGCGCTGAAAAGTTCTGGGATAAGAGGCCTAAAAGTTAGGATGCTGCCAAATGTTCTCAAACTGTTCAAGACGATCTGAACCCACTAGCCATTGCTGATTAATGCAAACTTCAGATCAAATCCCCAAACATGTTCAGCTGTGATGTGGGGTTATATCCTCTGACACTGCAGATAATCTGCGGATCGGGCAGGCCAAGTAATAAAACATAGCATTCCAATTAATTGTGGGTGGGTCGTGGGTGAATGAGAGATATAAATTATTCATATGTTGTTTTTAATAAAGACACAGAACTCTCATTTCATGGTAAAACGCAACAAACGTGGGTTACTCTTTTACTAATATATGTCATGATATTGCTTAAAGGGGTCATGAATTGAGAAATCAACCTTTTGATATATAAAATGCCATCATAATATAAGATTATCCTGTAAGTTTCGGAGCTGAAAATGTCCTTGTTAGTCAAATAAAAGCTTTTATTGACAGCTGGCTCATTGAACGAGGGATCTGCGAATTTCAGAGAGCAGCGAAACGCCACCTCAACAGAAGAATACCAATGCCTAATTCTGTAGCCCTGGCCACCGATTCGCATATGACATATAATAGATAAATAACATTGGCCTACGTGGCTATCAACCGGATAGAGCTACCAAACAATAAACATGCTGTTAAAGATTACAAAATATTGTGCAGTACTTGATTGTGGAAGAACAGTCGCCGCATAAGCTTCCTTCGGATACCATTATTTGGAATACGTGGTTGAACTTTATTTAAGTTCCAACTCATTCTGGGTTGTTACAGATCGTTTGATATCTACTGATTATGTGTATGTGTCTAACCAGTCACAGACAGGGTCCAACTTAACAATAACTTACCACGCTGTCACAGGATGGAGTATCTTTTGTATTTCAGGTGTTGTTGGTTCATTGTCCTGCAATCCGGTGGGTCAAACATGTAAGGGTGAATGATTCCGGTTGTGATTTTTCCACATTTGAAGTTTTCAAAGCAATGCCTCACGTGTACTGACCTGATGGGGGAGCCAAAAGTCATTATAATATGCAAAACTGTTATTCAATCATAGCAGTGGGGGTTTACTTCCAAGTCTCAATACGGCACACCCATAAAAACAGAGCGTTTCAAATAGCCTATTACTAATTCATTATGATGTTTTTGAATGTAATAACCACGCAAACATCATAAGTTGACATCAGACAACAGGATAAACATTTTAAAAAGCCAGTTCATGACCCGTTTAATAACTTAACAGCTTTAACTAAAAATATACACAAGCTCAACAGAAATCATAAGAGTGTTTTTCAACATGATGGAAATGGTGTTTGTTTTTTTTTTTTTTGTAAGGCAGTAATGTTTTGTAATAATTATTAATAATGTTTAAGAGACTCTCTATAAGCTATGCAGTTGCGCGGTGCACTTGTTTAAACAGCAAATATACAGGTGATGTCCGACTGGACCGATACTGGACCGTAGTGTTGGGCCGCCTGGACAACAAATGTCCAGCCCTAAGTTTAGTGGTGCCATGTGTAAAGTATTGGAGTATAAAGCAGTATATAAAGGAGTATAAATACACAGGGTGACATTCAACTAAACAAGACAAAGGTGAAGAACCAAATAAGTAACTATGAAAGCAACTGAGAACACATTAGAACCCATGGAAACACAGGAAACAGGAATTCACATGTGCCAGAAATCTAAAAACTTCAAAATGAGAGTCTCAGAACAGAAAGGATCAAACATAGCCATGCCAATAAGAGTGTTTGAATAACATTGTTGTGTTTAACTTCAATGCACAGAGCGGACCCTCCAGAACCCAGCTGTGTGTCCATGAAGAGTGACCGGTCAATGGATCCTCCACCTAAGCTTAGTGGACACACTGATCCTGGCTTTAGGTAAACACTGAACTAAAGTATCTTAATTTTATTACAAGAGTTGTTTAAATGTAATGTTGATTAGTGTCTTTAATGCCTGTATGCAATGCATTTTAGAATGAAGATCATAATTAGTAGCTCCAATATGTGGACTATTGTTTGACTATAACAGTCAATAATTCCCTATCAGTCAGCCACATTTAACGTTTCGGCAGAACTGAACTGGGATGTTGCCTGAGAGCCCAATCACATTTGAGTGGAAACCGAACAAGCCAATGCACATTGGCACATTGGGGCAACTCCCTGCTTCTGGGTATATAATATATTCTAGCGTGCAAACTCACACTTCGACACCGGAGGATGCTCAAAATCCTACCGCACTACTTACAAAGATTTTCATTAAATTACATTATATTTGTCCAACTTGTTTTTATTGTTTTGTACTCACGCATCAAGGCCACTTTGCCTGTTTGGTGATTAGATTCACAGTTTTTTTTTTCAGCCTTGAATTTAAGCGAGTGTAAGACGTGTATAAGGGAAACGGGTCTATTTAGCTCAAGAGAAATTATTACTATTTAGGGTATTTTGAAAGATTCACTTATTTTACGGCCGAGCAAATGACTCGTCTAGCAAAACTATCAACTCTGCAGCGGATATAAATATCCAAACAATAGTGAAAACACTATTCGTAAGCACAACACAAGAACACATCTTTAAATATAAACAAAACTTTATTGATTATTCTAAAACTAATATCTAACACGAACACACGCACACACACACATTCACCCAAGTTGCAGAAAGAAAGAAAGTGAGGAAAGGTTGAGTTTTTAAGAGAGTGAAATTATGAAATCCCAAGTTCCCTTTCAGTTGGTCACGTTCGACGTACGTCGGAACTGACTGACGAATTGGGATCATTCCTCAATCTAGCAGCTCCTCCAGCAAAGCAGAGCACGCTTAAGGGTACCACCCAAGATGTCATTCAAACCGTGTGTTTCTGGATGCAGCAGGTTCCTGGCCCCAGCTGACGGACACGATCACTGTCTCACATGTTTGGGCGTTCAGCACGCTGAGGCGGCGTTCGTTGATGACTTATGTTCCCACTGCGGGAATATGACCATCGCAGTTTTATGGTCTAGGCTCGACAACCTCAAATGGGGAGTGCCCCACTGCGCATTCCCCAATCTAGCGGTCCTCCAGCTCCAAAGCAGAGCACGCTTAAGGGTACCACCCCAGTGACGGCCACTTGTACCTTAAAAGACACAATTTTGTACTCTTTTTTTGACAGTGTATGCTGCTTGCTTTCATCTGTGGATTTTGTTGTACGGTACAAGTACAATGTGGCGGTTAGTTTATCAGGGTTCGTACGGTCATGAAAAACCTGGAAAAGTTATGGAATTTTAAAATAGCAATTTCCAGGCCTGGAAAAGTTTTGGAAAAACAAATAAACCAGAAAGTTTTGTAAAAGTCATGGAAATTTATTTCAAAATATTAATGTAATAGAAGATATGTTTAAGTGATAATATTGGTTAAACAAACTTTGTGAACATACTCCATTCCTTTGACTGCTGCATTCCGTCAGACTTCCTTTTGCAGAGTTGAGCGTTATATCCAATCACACACGTTTCTGTCGAGCATGATGGCCAATCAGAAGCGTTCATATTAGTCATCGCTGAAAGAGTTGAGTTCAGTATTTGCGCTCTCTGTCTGAATTGTGACTGAAACTCGCAAATTCTCCCGTCATCATAAACAACAAAGTTCAGATTGGATGTAAGAGATTAATGTCGCAGCATCACCTTACGTGTTTTTTAACGGTAATGTTTGTGAGAGCGTTTAAACTCGCGCTAGATCCAAGTTATGGATAGACTCACAATCGGTCAAATTCTCTGCTCCCTTTCTGTATAATGTTAGTTTATTCCGGTTAATATGATTTATTCATCATGCTTGTAAGATCATATGAATTTTCTAATGCATAAAAAGCATATAATTCGTAAATGGTTGTAAGATTCCTTTATCTGTGTAGGCAGAATATATGATGTGTAGTTTCCCCAATCACATAAAACATTTTATGTATATCTATTAATCGACAACATTAATAATCATTATTACAATATCAAGAGCATTACCTGACAATAATGACTCTACAAAGAGTTAATTAATTTTATCATTTGAGTAACATTAAACAGTCTGTGTAAATGAACATTTATGCTATTTCAGATGCAGCTTCTGTTCCACCTTTGCAGTGTAAAGATGGCTTTTGTTAATGATAACATTATATTGATAACAGTCTATATAGTATTCTGATATAGTATTCTGATAAATTTAAGTATTTGACGAATTACAAAAATAAATGCTCCTGGAAATCAATTACAAGGAGCCCCATAATGGAAAATGTAATTTCTGACCCTTGCATGGGGGAACGTCTGGCATTTTTAGTTAGTATAGGTGTAAATTGCAGAAATTAAAAATAAAAATCCAACCAGGGACGATGATTTGATGATTTTCAATGACTGATGGTTTTCCAATGAGTTGAATGGTAAATAGGAGGCAAAGCTGTTTTAAAATCTTGGTTAACCAATTTTGTTTCCAAAAGTTTGTCTCTGGCACTGCCACTGCCACCTTGTAAAGTTACTGTCAGTGTTACTGGACACTTATTTACTTATTTAACATTGTTGCCTCCCATTGATGTGTGTTAATGCATTGCTAGGGTCAGACAGATTTTTTTTCTAACCATCTTTTGTATTTTGTATTAAACCACATAGTTTGTTGTTAATTAATTAGTTAAAGATATGCTGTGTTTTGACATTTGAACATGGATTTTTCTTATTTGACATGTATACACAGACGTTTCATGGAAGCTTAGGTTATGAATATTTGTCTAAAAGTAATGGAAAAGCCATGGAAAAGTCATGGAAATGTATTGGTAGAAATGTGTATGAACCCTGGTTTATGTATTTGTCCCGCCCCCTCCTCCACATTGATGGGACGGCTGGGTGAAAAGTGACAGTGATGAGTGCTGTGTTTTACTCAAAGTTGAACATTCTTCAACTCTCGGCGACTAGTAAAAAATGCAAATGTTCAGCTCTTGAGTGTGAAATACTCACTCAGCGACTTGTTGCGCTCATGGCGTTTTAAAAACGCAGTGCTCCCATTAAAAACAATTGAATACGCAAGCCAGCTGTGAGAAAAATGCTTTGATGGACACACGGCCATCTTAGGGATGCTGTGCCTTCCGAGGTGTCCCCTGTGCTCTTAATGTGGTGCTGAAAAATTGTGAGCCACCAGGAAATACAGTTTCCATGAAAGGGTGTACATGGTGTGCAACAATGCTTAGGTATGTGGTACGTGTCAAAGTAAGATCCACATGGATGGCAAGACCCAAGGTTTCCCATAAGAACATTCCCAAAGCATCCCACTGCCTCCGTCGGCTTGCCTTCTTCCCATAGTGTATCCTCTGCTCGTCTGTTTAAACAGACCACACTAGCCAGCTTTCGCTCTCCACGTGCATCGATGAGCCTTGGCCGCCCATGATCCTGTCACCGGTTCTCCACTGTTCCTTCCTTGAAGAACTGTTGATAGATCCTGACCACTGCAGACCGGGAACACCCCACAGGAGCTGCAGTTTTGGAGATGCAGTTTTGGAGATTATTGTTGCAATATAAAACCATGCATGTTATATGCATATCAGTTATCTAACAACTACAGTATATTGCATATGTATATGTTATCTAAATTTTATTTTATTTTTAATCTATTTATAGCAGTGACACTCAACATGCCGAAGCCCTCAAGACATATAAATCAATCGTGAGGAAGAAGTTTGAGTGTCTGTATGAGGGAACAGCAAAGCAGAGAAACCCAACACTTCTGAATGAGATCTACACCGAGCTCTACATCACAGAGAGTGATTGTGGAGAGATCAATAATGAACATGAGGTCAGACGGATTGAGACTCAATCCAGGAGAGCAGCAACAGAGGAAACAACAATCAAATGCACTGACATCTTTAGACCTTTACCTGGACAAGACAAACCCATCAGAACTGTGCTGACAAAGGGAGTCGCTGGCATTGGGAAAACAGTCTCTGTGCAGAAGTTCATCCTGGACTGGGCTGAAGGGAAAGAGAATCAGGACGTCCAGCTCATATTTCCACTTCCATTCAGAGAGCTCAACCTAATGAAGGACAGAACACTCAGTCTTTCAGATCTTCTGCAGGTTTTTTTCCCTGAAACCAAAAAAATGAAACCATTCAGAGATGAATATAAAGTTGTCTTTGTTTTTGATGGTCTGGATGAGTGTCGCCTGTCTCTGGACTTTAATGTGAAACTGTGTAATATCTCTGAATCAGCGTCAGTGGAGGTGCTGCTGACGAACCTCATTGCGGGGAATCTGCTTCCCTCTGCTCTCATCTGGATCACCTCCAGACCCGCAGCAGCTGATCTCGTCCCATCTGAGTGTGTCCATCGGGTGACAGAGGTACGAGGCTTCAATGAGCCACAGAAGGAGGAATACTTCAGGAGGAGAATCAGAAATCAGAGTCTGGCTGATAAAATCATCTCACACCTGAAGTCATCAAGGAGCCTCTTCATCATGTGCCACATCCCAGTGTTCTGCTGGATCTCAGCCACTGTTCTAAAGAAGATTTTGAGGAAATCATGTAAAGGAAAGATCCCCAAGACTCTCACTCAAATGTACACACACTTCCTGATCATTCAGTCCAACATCAAACATGAGAAGGACTATAAGAAGAAAGTGAAGGATGAAGACATGATCCTTAAACTGGGGAAACTGGCGTTCCAGCAGCTTGTGAAGGGCAACCTGATCTTCTACGAGGAAGACCTGAGAGAGTGTGGCATTGATGAGACAGAGGCGTCCGTGTACTCAGGACTGTGCACTCAGATCTTCAGAGAGGAGTTGGGCTTGAATCAGGGGAAAGTCTTTTGCTTTGTTCATCTGAGCATTCAGGAGCATCTGGCGGCTCTTTATGTGCTGCTTTCATTCCTGCTGCACAAGAGGGATGTGCTCAATGAAAACCTCAGCTCAAAACATGCACAGGATTTCACGTGTCACACGATATCTGACCTGCATCAGAGAGCTGTGGACAAGGCTCTGCAGAGTAGAAATGGACATCTGGATCTTTTCCTGCGGTTCCTTCTGGGTCTCTCACAGGAGTCCAATCAGGCGCTCCTGAAAACCTTGCTGACACGTGTTGAAAAAATCTTGTTCAATGAAGAGAACACGATAGAGTACATTAAAACGAGAATAAGAATGAATCCCTCACCAGAGAAATCCATCAATCTGTTCCACTCTTTAAATGAACTGGGCGATCACTCTCTCGTGAATCAAATCCAGGAGTGTCTCAGATCTGGAGGTCTTTCAAGCACCAGATTGTCCTCATCACAGTGGTCAGCTGTCGTCTTTGTTTTATTAACTTCCGAGTGTTTGGAGGAGTTTAAATTAGAGAAATACATAAGCAGAAAAAAAGGCCAGATCCACATGACACGGGATGAATTACTTCAGAAGCTCTTGCCTGTGGTTGAAACCTCCAGATCAGCTCAGTAAGTCTGAGGGCACTCATCAGTGTGTGTGTGTGTGTGTGTGTGTAGTGATGTGCTTCTCTGTTCTATGTTGTCTGTGGTAATAATACTTTTAAGATTAAGATTAGTTTTAGGTGTGGGTTTTGAATGTCTGTGAGGCCTCATCTCTTGCTCTTTAAATGAAACTTTTTCTAATCTTCTGATATAGTGAACTTTACCAAATCTGAAAACTTTTGCATGTTTGCAAAATCTGCCGTTTGTATTGTTTGAATTTTACTTAAAGTGCCCCTATTATGCCATTTTAAAGTTTCCTAATTTTGTTTTGGAGGTCTCCAACAACAGGTTTACATGCGTCAAAGGTAAACATTTTCTCATAATATATATTGCACATCACCACATTGTTCAACGATTCTCAAACAACTCGATAGATGAATCAGTCTCTCTAAATCCCTCCTTTCCGCAAGCTACTGTACTCTGATTGGTCAGATGGCCCAGTCTGTTGTGATTGGTCTACCGCATACAGCATAGATTTCGGAAGTTAAATGGCAATTACCATAACTGATCTTTAGCTAAAGCTCAGTGATTATACACCGTTTTGGGTTGATCAGTATGTAGAGTGGAAACACCACAAAGCATGTTTTAAATGTGGCTAACAGTGACCATCCTGTTTGCAGTAGTCTTTGGGGAATTATTATTTGTGATAAGTAACATGCAGAGATAATAATAATGTTGTTTTTGCTCTGTGACACTGTGTACATTTAAATGTTGTGGTAAACAAAAAGTAATAAAAACATGAAACCCACACAAATGTAATATTTAATAGCACAGTCTCTCTGTGGTTGTGTAGTTCCTGCTGAACTGAGAGATTAAAGTGTGTGTTGTCATTCTGCAGGTTAAGTGATTGTGGTGTCACAGCTGAAGGTTGTGCTGCTCTGGCTTCAGCTCTGGGATCAAACTTCTCACAACTGAGAGAACTGGATCTGCTTGGGAATAAAATAGGAGATAAAGGTGTGAAGCTGCTCTCTGATGGAATGAAGGATCCTCACTGTAAACTGGAGAAACTGACGTAAGATCATTCATTAAACTTAATGCTCTGGTCTGAGGTGTTTTCTGGGCCCTGGAAGTGTTTTGACATGCACTGACATTTGAGCTTATTGAGTCACTTGTAACATTTTTATGGTTAAAGTCTGATTACACCACATTCAGCACAAACAGCTTTGAGAAAATTACGTTTATGCATAGATCACCCTGCCTACTCATTAACATAAAATTATATTGACTGAAATTTGTAAGACATCAGAAAGCTGGATGCAGGCAGGGCGTGAATGAAAATGAATATTGGTGTGTTTCACACCTGGGAAGACAAAGACCCCTATCAGCTAATTGGGACTAGAAGAAAGAATGCAAGGAGAATAAAATAATGGCTTTTTGATTGTTTGGATTTTATTCACAACACAATCCAAATATACATAATGAAGGACAAAAAGGCATTATTGAGCACACTAAACATCCAAACAGAGAGACTTTTCGCACACATTTGTGCCATTCCTGTACAACATACCTGTCATTTACAAGGTGTTTGCTTTTTCACTTGACCATGTTAAAGCTTGCTGACATTTGTACAGCGTTGTACATGTATATTTAGCACTGAAAGGTTGCCTACCTATCTATATTTCATATTTCAACATGTTATCTTCGATTTCACACACTTTACTCTGGCAAAAGTTCAGCTAGTACAAGCTTATGTAACAATAACACCTTAGTAAATTACTTACCTCCACTTAATCACTTTCTTCTTCAGGTTTAGGTAAATCCTAAACTTATTCCTCACAGTGCATCTTCCAAACTCTATGAAGGGAATTAGGGTTTGGTCATCGATTTCGGTTCTTTTCGATTCTCGATTCCGTTTCTTTGCGGGGTAGAGTCAAAACATGTCACATCGATATTCAATGCTATTTTCGATATCACAGGGGGAAAAAATGCTATATATACTGTCAAATAGATATTTTTAATACAACCCAAATCAGAAAAAGTTGGGACAGTATGGAAAACGCAAATAAAAAAAAGAAAGTAGTGATTTCTAAATTTACTTTGACTGGTATTTCATTGCAGACAATATGAACACAAAATATTTCATGTTTTGTCTGGTCAACTTCATGTCATTTGTAAATAATCATCCTTTCCTGTCATTCAGACCTGCAACACATTTAAAAAAAGTTGTGACAGGATCAATTTAGGGCTAGTAATGAGGTAAAATGGTTAAATGATGTGATTTGAAACAGGTGATGTCAACAGGTGATTGTAATTATGATTTGGTACAAAAGCAGCATCCAAGAAAAGTCTAATCCTTTAGGAGCAAAGATGGGCTGAGGATCGCCAGTTTGCCAACAAATACGTGAGAAAATTATTGAAATGTTTAAAACCAATGTTCATCAAAGAAAGATAGGAAGAGATTTGGATATTTCACATTCAATAGTGCATAACATAATTAAAAGATTCAAGGAATCTGGAGGAATTTCAGTGCGTAAACGACATGGGGCGCAAGCCTAAGCTGAACAACCGTGAACTCCGATCCCTCAGGCGACACTGCATCAAGAATCGTCATTCATCTATAAGCGATATCACCACATGGGCTCAGGACTACTTTGGCAAACCTTTGTCAAGTACCACTGTTCCGTGTTCTCCCCACGGAAAGGGCACCCCAGTGTACAAAGGATATAACTCGGTCTTCCACATTTGTTTGTTTATTTTTCACAACTGGTAACCAGGTAATAAACCTGAAATAAGAAATACAATATTTCAATTTCATGTGCATACTACAAACAAAAATAAATAACATTAATCAAAATACAAATATGTAATATTACTAATATACTATAATAATAATGATCATCACATAATTTATGTACAAACTTCACAATTAAACCATTATGTACCATATTCAAGTCCTACCAAAACGCCCGTGCAATATGCAAGCAGTCTTTTCTGCAAGCAGGAAGCCACAGCTGGAAACTTCAGCTCCCAGAATGCCCCGCGGCAAACCAGGAAATACAACGTTATGTTAGACGCCGGTCGGTGATTCATACTTAAACATTTATAAAGCTAAAGAAAGTAAACACGAATGGACACGTATTGAACAGCAATGTCGCGAGTCTAAATGTTAGCTTCCTATCTGTTAACTGAACTGCTTAGATCTACCGGAGCATAGCGTTATCTTTATAGTTAACTAAACTGCATAGATTTACCGGAGCATAGCGGTAACGTGCAGCGGATGTAACCACAGTACAACAACATAGCATGGTAACAACAGACAACATGAAGTATACATCATAAGCAGACAAGAAACACCAGAAATAAGAGAGCTTACCAAGTGGCTGCACACCGGGTTGAAAGTAATTCACAAATTGAATGAATCTCACGCTTGCTGATCCACCGATCACATGTACTCACGGCACACTCCTCTCTTAAAGAAACACTACACTATTGGGCTGCTTAATCACAGACGTTTCTCCATAAGTGTTACCTGCAGCATTTCTAGCTCTGGTTTAAGGTGAATAACAAAACTGCACAAATGATAGAACTACACAAAAACACAACAACCACAATACGTAGTTACATCCACAAATTCCAGTTAAAACTGTACTGTGCCAAAAGGAAGCCCTATGTTAAAAGTGTCCAGAAGCGCTGTCGACTTCTCTGGGCTCGAAGGCATCTGGGATGGACCATCACACAGTGGAAACGTGTACTGTGGTCAGATGAATCAGTATTTCAGGTATTTTTTGGGAGGAATGGACGCCGTGTGCTCCGGACCAAAGAAGAAAAGGATCATCCAAGCTGTTACCAGCAACAAGTTCAAAAGCCAGGGTCTGTCATGGTATAGGGTTGTCAGTGCCCTTGGCAAAGGTAACTTGCATTTCTGTGAAGGCACCATTAATGCTGAAAAGTACATAGAGATTTTGAAGCATAATATGCTGCCGTCAAGAAGACATCTTTTCCAGGGACGACCATGCATATTTCAACAAGACAATGCAAAACCACATTCTGCACACATTACAAAAGTCCTGGCTGCGGAGGAAGAGGGTACGGGTACTTGACTGGCCTGCCTGCAGTCCCGACCTGTCTCCAATAGAGAATGTGTGGCGCATTTTGAAGCGCAAAATGCGACAACGAAGACCCCGTACTGTTGCCCACCTTAAGACTTGTTTGCAGGAAGAATGGGACAAAATTACACCTGAAACACTTCGTCACTTGGTGTCTTCAGTCCCTTAACGTCTTTTAAGTGTTGTGAAAAGGAATGGCAACATTACAAAGTGGTAAATGCTTTACTGTCCCAAATTTTTTTTAAATGTGTTGCAGGTCTGAATGACAGGAAAGGATGCATATTGACAAATGACATAGTGACCAGACAAAACATGAAATATTTTTTGATCATATTGTCTGAAATGAAATACAAGTCAAAGTAAATTTAGAAATCACTTCTTTTTTTGTTTTACATACTGTCCCAACTTTTTCTGATTTGGGGTTGTATAATATTTTTTTGTCCGTCTATTGAAAGTCTAGGCAAACAAAATTTCTTCTGAAGAGATTACTTTATATGATAAAGCGTTTAAGATTTTTCTCATATATAAACATTGATCAATTACTATTAAAATTATCTCACAAATATTTGCTAACTCAATGTATTTTTCACAATGGGTAATTGTGTTGCAATAGCTTACACACAGCACAAGGGAGCTTGATTTCGAATGGTAAATTGAATTTAAAAAGACGAGAAACAGTAATAAAATAAGAACAAATAAACAAATTACAAACAATAGCACAAATGAATACAATAGAATAAAAGATACAAATGAAATAGACTGCTTTATTTTTTCAGGTAGGTCTAACATTCAGGTAAGAAACTAAATAAAAAAAGTAATTAAATTTAAATAACATTGGATAATATTCTTTGTAAAAATTAAAATAGGCTAAAGATGAAATCATTAACGTTACACAAGTTGATCAGTCAAGAGCATTAAGTGATTGTTTGTCTTTTTGTAGTTTAAGACCTGTACTTTAAGACCTAACGCACGCTTGGATCCTAAAAACTGTTCCTTTTACTCATTCTTCCTGAACTGTTTACGACTGTGTTTACGTTAATACTCACCAAGATGTGCACTTACTGAGATATTTTTTGAGAGTATTTGACCAATAATAAGCTGGAAAAAGAAGCAAATGTTTGCACTTGTATGTCAGAGGCTGCTTTATTACGGTATGTGTGTGTGCGCTTCAGATGTGAGAATTATGTGCAATCGGTCGGTTAGTCGGTCTCCTCTCCGATCGGTCTCGGAGAGGAGAGCGCAGCTAGTATACTGTGTAGAAAATTTGTATCATATCGTTTCAAATATTTTAGTATCGATACATATCGAAATATCAATATTTTTGACAACACTAGTTGCACTGTGCCGACACAGGCTTTTTAAAAGTGAAATAAATCCACACTTACCGTGCTCCATGGCTGCAGGAACAAGCGGACGTGGCAAGCACTTCCAGAAATCAGGTGGCAACTATGGAAACCAAAACTTGTGCGTTTGGAACCGATGACCGGAATCCAAAACAAATTTTCTAAATGATTCCAGTGGTATCGTTATTTTTTAAAACGGTTCCAAGTTAGAACCGGTTCTTGATGCCCAACCCTAAAGGGAATGATGTAGCATTATACTTTGTTTGCTGAGGTGAGGTTTACAGGTTTTCATGCATCACACGTGGACGATTAGCGTGTCAAAAGCTGCACAACATGTGGGTCTGGTCACATTAAAAATATTGAGCAAGACTTGAGAAACTGAAACCATGTACTGGTTTCAAACGGATTACATAAACAGAGTGTTTCAGATGGATGATGTGGCTTCACTCTTCTACTGAAGTAAGTGGAGACGCCAGTGTCCAAATATGGCACTGACATCTTGGAGCGTGAGTCTGCGCAGTAATGAGCTCTAGGGTGGGAATCACAGGTCAACACATGATACGATAATATCACAATATTTTGTCCATGATAACAATAAATCACGATCTATCATGGTCTGGCGTGAGTGATTTTCATGTTAAGTCCATGGAAAGGCGTGCTGACGCGCATCTGGAGTTCCTGTCACGCGAATGATGCGAAATGGATGCAAATTAAGTGTCTAGTGCGAGTGGTGTGTTTTGTGCGTTTGAAGCGATTCGCATCTGACGCCCGTGTTGAAAAATCTGAACTTTGGCGTCAATTCACGCTGTGTTAACCAATCAGGAGCCTGCTTGCTACTGTCACGTGGTTAAGTGAAGTGATGAGAAACCCTCATAATTTAAAAATGCTGTAATTTTGTCACTAAATGTCGTTTTAATGCTTTTCAGTTGATGTAGTTGTTTAAAGCTAAAATATGTTGTTTATTTATAAAGAGAGCGCCTATTTAAAAAATAATCTTGCGTTTTGGGAGTTGTGAGATTAAGGCGATCACTGGGTGCTCAGCGCTCGTTAACCCCGGCGAGAGCAGCCTTTTCTCGGCCAGTCCTTCTGGCGTTCACTGCTGGCTCGGATGTCTCTGTAGTTGTTAAACATGACCTATAATTTGTCTTGTGTACATCTAATGGGCGATCTTTGGTCTAATGAATCTATTGTTGCCTACCGAATCATTTTGACTGAGGGCAAAGTGAAGTTTCATAATTTTATCGCGAATGGATTCAAAATGTTCATGCGTCTAACTTGTTGTGAACGCAGCATAACAGGAGTTTTCTTTAAACTTCCTTAAAACAACATCTGAAGACATAAGGCACATATTACATATTAAAATCGGCATATCGATTTTTTTTTGTCCCACCCCTAGTGAGTGCAGAGTAGACATGATATCAAGGTCCCGCCACACCACCGCCTAATCAACAACTTTTTGTGAAATAAACAGAAACAAAAATTTAAGTTAAAGCTCAAATCGCCTCCCAAAGTTCCCTTAAATGTCTGTTGGTGCCTCAGTGACTACTCAGTCACTGAGGCAGCTGTCAATCATGACATCATCTTGAACTAACATCAGTGTGATATAAATCTCAGCTGTCAATCCTGACATCATCTTGAACTAACATCAGTGTGATATAAACTACCTAAAATGGCAGAAACCATCTTTGGGGAAAAAAATATTTGAAGTGTAATTTGATTTTTTAGTTTGACAATAAGACAAAAGTCAACAAAAGTAATAAAAACATTAAACCCACACAGCTTTATTATTTGGTATCTCAGTTTCTCTGTGGTTGTGTAGTTCCTACTGAACTGAGAGATTAAAGTGTGTGTCGTTGTTCTGCAGGTTGAGATGTTGTTTGATCACACATGGAGGTTGTGCTGCTCTGGCTTCAGCTCTGAGATCAAACTCACACCTCAGAGAACTGGATGTGACTGGGAATAAACTACAAGACTCAGGAGTGAAGCTGCTCTCTCGTGGACTAAAGGATTCTCACTGTAAACTGGAGAAACTAAAGTAAAATCATACATACATTTTAACTGAGACAAGATGTTGTTCAAATAATTTACTTACACACATAGTAAAGCAAAAGAAAAGTTGCCAAAAGTTAAAAAGTTGCCCCCGCCAAGGGTCTGTCATGACGGTTTTTAATTATTTCCACAAAAATTGAATGGCCCATAGAATATTTTGTTGTGTGAATATCTGAAAATGCAGTATATCAAAATAAAGAATAGACCCTCTGCTTTTAAACAAAGAAACAAAAACATTTATTCTAGCTCTATGCATTCATTTTATATCAACACTTGAATATGGGTAAGTTCCATAAAAAAGCAACATTTTAAACAAAAAGCTAAGAAAATCACGTTTTTGTCAAAGACCACATCCAGATAAGATTTAGAGCAACACAGATGGAGTAAATCAAGCCCATCTACACGCCTTCTGCTTGCACAGTCCTATAGCCACATTTCATTCAGTAATATTAGATAGTTTTGATTTATATGATGTTTAATGTTGATGATCATGTAATTTTACATATGCATCTGCTTGCATACGATCACTTGTTTGTTTTTTTTTGCGTCTTCCTCGTCTGAGTTTTGATTAGCAGATTCTGTACTCATTCAGAAGATGCATAATAGCGTCCCCTAGTGTCTAACATTGAAAACATGAAAACATGTTTGGCAGGGAAGCTAATATCACAGTCTCTATGTTGTTGTGTAGTTCTTGTTGAACTAAGAGATTAAAGTGTGTTTCGTTGTTCTGCAGGTTTTTGTATTGTAATATCACAGATGAAGGTTGTGCTGCTCTGGCTTCAGCTCTGAGATCAAACTCACACCTCAGAGAACTGGATCTGACTGGGAATAAAATAGGAGATAAAGGTGTGAAGCTGCTCTCTGATGAACTGAAGGATCCTCACTGTAAACTGGAGAAACTGTGGTAAGACCATACATTAATCTTAATTGAAACACTAATTAAATAATTTGAAGGAATTATTCTCCTTGTGTTGTTCAAATTATTTAGATTAACACAAAGCAAAAGTAAACAATATTTTTTTTTTTAAGTAATAAACTTTATCCCACACAGATTTAGTTTTTGATATCTCAGTCTCTCTGTGGTTGTGTAGTTCCTGCTGAACTGAGAGATTATTCAATTAAATTTTCAATTCAAATATATTTGTATAGCGCTTTTCACAATACACATTGTTTCAAAGCAGCTTTACAGAAAATGCATTTCATAAATGTACATCGGAAAATGTTAGAAAGATAATGTTAAATAAAAATGTTAGAAGAAGTTAATCAGTCATGTATTAATTTAGGTCATAACAACGCTGGCGTTGAGTCGTCGCTTCACAGGTGTCGAGTCGTCTCATCACAGGTGTTGGGGCATCTGAAGTCTCCATGAGAGGCTGGATACACACTAGTGTCCCGAGATAACAACAGAAAAGCAGATGGAAAATAATTAGCATAGCTGCTGTTCAGAATAGTAATGCTTTTGATCTGATTTAACTGTAGTATAAAAGGTAATTATAATGTGAATGCTTGGCTAAAGAGATGCGTCTTTAATCTAGTTTTAAACTGGGACAGCGAGTCTGAACCTCGCTGAACCCGAGTCTGAACCTCTGGACTTAGATATCCTAGGAATGAGCAGAAGCCACGAGTTTAGTGATCTTAAAGAGCGTGATGGATTGTAGGGCGATAGAACATCTGTTAAATACACTGGAGCTAAACCATTTAGGGCTTTATAGGTCAGTAGCAATACTTTGTAATTGATATGGAACTTAATAGGTAACCAGTGTAGAGATGATAAAATTGGTGTTATATGATCATATTTCCTTGACCTAGTAAGAACTCTAGCAGCTGCGTTTTGGACTAACTGTAGCTTGTTTATTGAGGATGCAGGACAGCCAGCTAATAAAGCATTACAGTAATCTAGTCTCGAGGTCATGAATGCATGAACTAACTTTTCTGAATCAGGAATAGATAGCATGTTACGTAGCTTAGCAATGTTGTTTTTGGACCAATAAGTAATACCTCCGTTTTATCTGAATTTAATAGCAGAAAATTACACGTCATCCAGTATTTAATATCTTCAACATGCTGTCAGTTTAGATAGTTTAGCACTTTCATCTGGTCGTGATGAAATATATAATTGTCATCAGCATAACAGTGGAAATTAATTCCATGTTTTCTTATAATATTACCAAGTGGCAGCATATATATTGAGAATAGCAGAGGGCCTAACACAGATCCTTGCGGCACCCCATAGTCTACTGACGTTATCTTTGATTTTTCCCCATTTAGACAGACAAAATGGTAGCGGTCTGATAAGTATGATCTAAACCAGTTTAATGTCTGTCCCTGAACACCAGTGTAATTTTGAAGTCGATCTAAGAGTATTTTATGATCTATAGTGTCAAACGCAGCACTAAGATCGAGTAGAACTAGTATTGAGATACAGCCTTGGTCAGAAGCTAGAAGTAAATCATTTGTGATTTTAACGAGCGCAGTTTCTGTGCTATGATGAGGCCTGAATCCTGATTGACATTTTTCATAGATATCATTTTCTTGCAAGAAAGAGCACAACTGAGCAGACACAACTTTTTCTAGTATTTTAGACATAAATGGAAGATTTGAAATGGGTCTGTAATTTGCTAATGTAACCCAGGGAGTTTTTTCCCCAAAGTTATCAGGAACTATTTAGAAACCTTTACTAATATGTTTCTTGAGTACTTATTTCAGGAGTCGTTATGATGGGTATATGGAGACCTGCCCCTTTAAGAGAGTCGTTTGGGAATAATGTTCGGTTGTAATATACGTGGGGAAAACGTGGGTTTTGCAAGCAAGTTAGAGTTAATCTTTTAGTCATTTGTTTATAATGTTATAAGCCCGCCTGATACGTAGGTAGAGGGGATGTATGATTGGTTCTTGTGAGTTGGGGGCGGGGAAAAAAAGAAAAAAAGGAGGCGAAGTGGTGAGAAGTTAAGCGTGGAAGTGCACCGCTGTAGGTGTCAGAAAACTCGCGATTAATCCGCCTAGGATTGATTTATTTTATTTCCTTAACAAAGCAGTGGGAAAGTATTGTATCTGGCAAATCGCCATTTAAAATTAGCTACTTTCTCAGGAGTTTTGTGACTCATGGAGAAAAGAGGAGTCATCTGTTAGTTTGTCGGCGTCACTCGTGTGAGTTTCGAACGAGGGATAAACGAAACAGTGACTGAGTATTCTGATGTTGAAGTGGTGAACTGGGAATGTGTGCGTTAAAGATCAACGTGAATAACGGTGATAACGACTGAACATCCAGGTAGCGCCCTGAATCGCCGAGGGGTTCAGGGTTCCCCTGGCAACGAGGGATCGGTGAGGAAGCACGGACGAGCCATCCGTACCGAACTGTGTTTAGTGTTTCCCAACGCGGGGAGCGCGCAAGGTACATTTTATTTTATTTGGCTCTTCGGAGTGAAGCGGCCGATTATCTTTTTGTTTTGTGGCCACAACACACGCAAGCGACGATACAGGCCTGCAACGGGGGGTGAGCTTGATTGTGTATGTGTGTGTGTGAGTGGGCCCACGTGAGTTAATGTGTTTATTTTCCACTGCGTCATTGTTATAGTATTTTGGTACTAACAGTTCAGTGGACTGGGATTTTTTTCCCTGAAAAGGGCATTTATTATCCATTCAAATTGCTTTCAGGGGTTTTATAATCATGTTGAGAAATCATATTTAGGGATATTTGATTTATTCTTGTCTGGAAAAGGTATACTCCATTGTTGTATTCATATTCATCCGTGGGTTATTAAATCCTTTGTCAAGGGCATTAACCTCAGAAAGGATTCACTAAAATATCCTAACGGCCCCCCTATCTTGAAATAGACACAGTTAATTGTCTGGTATTGGTTATTTCTAGTTTATTTTTCCCCATCTAACTTCTAAATTTGTTTGAATAAACAGTGTTATTGTTGGTTTGAAGTGATCTCAGTCAATTATTATTATTTTCACTTAAGGTATAGCATTGGTAAGAGTGAAAATGTGATTATTGCTATTGAGTCCATTCACATTAAAAGTGTAGTATAGACAAAGAGGAAATTTGGTATTGTGTCAGAGGTGTTAAGAGAGTTCCTTTATAATAAGTCGAGAGACTGTGACATTCGAACCCGAGTGCCCGCCTTTAGAGCTCAGATACATCTATTCTGAGAGGGTAGAGGGTGCTACACAAAGTAATTTGTATCTACTTGTGGTTTCTTAATGAGAGGTTTAATAACGGCCATCTTAAACGGTCTTGGGACATGACCTAGAGTTAGAGACGAGTTAATAATATTGAGATCCACTACAGGTAACAACTCTTTCAGTAGTTCAGTGGGTATTGGATCTAATAAACATGTTGTTGGTTTAGATGCAATGATAAGTTTATTTAACTCTTCCTGTCCTATAGTTGTAAAGCGGTGTAGTAGTTCTTGAGGGCGATAATTGAGGTTGAATCATGAGACATCATTAAAGATTGTACATTTACAATTCTGTTTCTGATGCTTTCTATTTTCTCAGTGAAGAAATTCATAAAATCATTACTACTAAACTGTAACGGAATATTTTGCTCAGGCGATGCTTGTTTATTTGTTAGTCTAGCCATGGTGTTAAATACAAATCTTGGATTATTTTGGTTATTTTCTATTAGTTTGCGGAGATGCTCAGCCCTGGCTGCTTTTATGGCCTTTTTTTTACGTGACATACTATCTTTCCACACGATTCTAAAGACCTCTAAATTAGTTTGTTTCCATTTACGCTCTAAGTTACAAGTTTCTCTCTTGATAACATTTGTAGCACTGTTGTACCATGGTGCTCATGGTGCATGGTCTCTCTAACCTTTTTTTAATCTAATTGGTGCAACAATTTCTAATGTACTAGAGAAAATGGTGCTCATACTGCTAGTCATTTCCTCTAGTTCATCTGTTAGTTTGGGTTCACTGAGCAGCTGAGACAGATCAGGTAAGCTATTTGAGAATCTATCTATAGTGGTTGGAAGGATTGTTCTGCCTGGTCGATAAAGTGGCGCAACATGACAGATAATACAGATTTCTTTCTTACATCTAAGAGCGTAACATTTAGCACTAGTACTTCAAACAAATTAAACCTGTGACCTGTTTTCTGAGTAACATTAAGAATATCTCTATCGATTGTTGCAGCACCGCCGCCACGACGAATCAGACGGGGCTCATGCTTATAACAGTATCCTGGTGGAGTAGACTCACCAGGATAGTAATTTGCCTTAAACCAGGTTTCAGTAAGGGGAAGTACATCGAAACTATTATCTGTGACCATTTAATTTACAATAACCGCCTTAGGTGTGAGCGATCTAATGTTTATAAGACCTAGTTTTAGAAATTGTTTTTGTTCACTAATATTGAGATTTTCTGGTTTAATCACAATTAGATTTTTCCTAGACCCCTTCCCACGTACCGACTAGGACATGAAAAGTTCAGTAGATTACTTGCTCTAAATGAATGGATAATGTCATGGTGTAATGAACAGAAGCTGCTCTAAATAATAAGTATATAATTGTATATACTAAGTAATTAATTGGAATCTGTTCTGGGAGCAGAACCTCCGTCTGCCGCAGCCTGATGTCGTTCGTTCCCGCGTGCAGCACAACAGCGCCGATGTGCTCGTCACCGTTCAGGATCTCGGGAACCTGCGCAGCGACATCGAGAACACGAGCACCAGGAAAGCAGTGAGTGCGCACCTTTCCTTTACCTGAGGTTGCGTGGACATGCCGGACGATGGAAGTACCAATGACCACAGAAGAGAGGCGAAGCGGTTCCGGGTGGAGATCTCGAAGACCAGGAGGGGCGGAGAGGTCCTTGCTCTGGTCCTAGCTCGCGTCTTCTGCTGTGGAAACACCCAGGGTCCATGGTGCTGTGTCTGTGCCGGAGTGAATGAAACCAGAGATGATCGCGTCCTGGGTGCTTGGGTCCTGTGCAGAGAAACACACGGAGTAGACGAGGTCGGAGTCAAAAGGTTACTAACAACTGACTTGTGAGCATCGGCGCGTGATGTTTCCAGTGCTGATCGTCGGTCTCTCAGCACGGCTCGTCTGTCTAGTAGGTCGCGAATCTGCTTGTCCAACGACTCCAACTCCAACTGCACCAAATGCAGCTTGAACGTGTCCTCACCTGTACTCAAAGGTAACATTAGACACACATCCGAGTTATTTGCCATTGTAGTAGATGTGCTACAATGGCGGATTGTAGGTTTCAGTGGTTACGGGTGTGAATAAGTTACCACGCGTGCAATGCTAGCGGGCTATGGCTAGTAGCGGAAGTTCGGATATAAGTAGCGATATCAAAGCAAGCCGATTGTTTTTTATTGAAAATCGTATCGGAGATATGTTCACACGCTGTAAATAATAGAAAGTATTGTTTGTAAGCAGATTAAAGTGTGTCATTGTTCTGCAGGTTGAGTAAATGTGAGATCACAGCTGAAGGTTGTGCTGCTCTGACTTCAGCTCTGAGATCAAACTCACACCTCAGAGAACTGGATCTGTCTGGGAATAAAATAAGAGCTAAAGGTCTGAAGCTGCTCTCTGGTGGACTGAAGGATCCTCACTGTAAACTGGAGAAACTGAAGTAAGATCATACATTAATCTTTGCTGAGACAAGACTAATAATGTTTTAAGGGATTATTCTCCTTATGATGAGTGATTTATGATAACAGTAAAGAAATAAAAGCTTTAAACCCACATAGATTTAGTATTTAATATCTCAGTCTCTCTGTGGTTATGTAGTTCCTGCTGAACTAAGAAATTAAAATGTGTGTCATTGCAGGCTGAGATATTGTGAGATCACAGGTTGTGCTGCTCTGGCTTCAGCTGTGAGATCAAACCCACACCTCAGAGAACTGAGTCTGTATGGGAATAAAATAGGTGGAGGTCTGACACTGCTCTCTGATGGACTGAAGGATCCTAACTGTAAACTGGCGAAACTGATGTAAGATCATACATTAATCTTAAATGAAACAAGAATTATGTTATTTTAACCCTTTAATTTCTACTGTATCATATTTAATCTAAATTATCAACATAATCAAAAACCTGTTGAACATAATCTACTACTTTTCTTCTATTGCCTGGTTGAGAGGTTTTTTTTTGACAAGTAAAAGGCCTTTTAGTATAAATGTAAAAACATCCCCCTTAAGCTTGTGGTTCATGTGTCTTTTTGCTGTGAAATCTTGAAAAAATATTTTTTATTAAAGTTTATTTTGTATCCCTGAAAACTCATCTTTGATCACCAAAATTATATATTTAAATGTTTTTTCCCCATAAAAACCTTAAATGTAACTGTACACCCTTGCTTCATTTAGTATACACAGATACATGAATGTGCTAATTATCCCTGTCTTCCCCTCAGCATACTTTTGGATTTAAAGATTTGGTAAGATTGTTTTAAAGTGCATCATTTCACAACTTTGTGATTATTCATACTGAATTCTCGATGGCATGAGTCTCAACCAATGAGATGTGAACTCATGCTGATGTACTAAACGATCTTACTCGCGCTGACTGAAGCATGTGCACATCTGAAGTATATGATTACAAAAATTAGTGGGTCCTGACACCTGTTGCCTAAAAATAGAGTGGGGATTGAAGGCTGGCCTGTGTGGTCCAATCAAACAGACAAGCTACTGAAGATGAAATTGCTCAAGAAGTTAATGCTGGTTTTAATAGAAAGGTGTCAAAATACATAGTGCATCGCAGTTTGTTGCGTATGGGGCTGCATAGCCGCAGACCAGTCAGTATGCCTATGCTGACCCCTGTCCACTGCGGGAAGAAAAGGGATTCAGGAATGGTTTGAGGAGCACAACGAGTTTAAGGTCTTGACTTGGCCTCCACATTCCCCAGATCTCAAGCAAAATCAAGCATCTGTGGGATGTGCTGAACAAAAAAGTCACATCCATGGAAGCCCCACCAATTTTTTTCAGACCGCATTTGAGACTCGGGCGTTTTCTAGATCTCGAACATAACAGGCTTCTAGGCAAAACCCCAATTCGTCAGTCACTGATGTTACGTCTCCATTCCCTCCTCAGGTAACAAGGGTTACATACGTAACCCAGACGTTCCCTTTCGTTCAGTCACTCCAAGTAATGTCAGTGACTGACGAATGGGGGTCCCAATATAATTACGCCAATCGGTTCTCTTCCAGTGCCCTGCTGATCCCTGTCGTAAGACTAGTACAGATAAAGGATTCCCACTTATCACAGGAAAACCTAGGCACACGGGAAGCATATTCCAGGTGGAAGTATGTGCCAAAATGTCTGCCCGCAGGGAGGACTTAAGAATGCACATATGACCCGCTAAGGGTTGCATTTGGGAGAACTCTGAGGAACCAGCCGAAGGTGGATTTTTAACCTCAGGAGAGGCAAGCTTGCCAAGGGAAAGACACCTGCTGCTTGATATGAGAATCTGGACGAGTGGGCAGACTTACTGATGTCGGCATCGACAGTGCTGGAGGAGCTCAGGGCTTCCGGAAAGCTCACCTGAGGAAAATATTGCACGTATCCAGTAGGGGTGGTTAATCTGTCTGATTTCCGATTCGATTCGATTATTGAAGTCCCGATTCGATTACAGTCGATTTTCGATTATTGCCGATTCTCGGTTAGCAATTATTGATTTTCCATTTCACAACAGTAAACGAAAATACACTACAAAGTGATTGCAGTATAAAAAAAAAGTCAGCTACTGAATTACTTAACTCTTTTATTGAGTAACAACAACTCAAAGCACTTGTCATGTAGTGTCGTGTAGTTTCACAGAAATGAATACATCACATTGTGTTGTGACTCATCAAGTTGAACTAAACAATAACAAATAAATGAAAGGCTTATTTCCTTTAGGAAGTAGATCAGAACCAACATACTGTAGAAATTGGATTAATTTAAATAGCCTACTGGTAATTTAGAAAATAATAAAAAGCTTGCTTTGAATGCAACCGTTAAAATAGATTCACTTCTATTACAAAGGTAAATATTTAATTTTTTTTATTAATTTTAAGCCTTTTGCTTACCGAGTAGGGCCTGCTTTTGTTCCAGCACATGACTGGCTGTGCTGCTGCGGTGGAAGACGGCGGTGATCCGTCTGACTCAACCCAACAGTCGGGCAACTTCAGCGCTCGTTGGCAGGCGAGGTTTAGGGTGTGAGTGTAACAACGGACATGTAGAAAGTTGCCAAGCTCTGCAGCCACGTTCATATTTGAAGCGTTGTCGGTGACTAGAACCAGGTCGTGTGTCTCTATCCCCCACTCGTCCGCCAGATTTGAGAAACTCGCAAATATTTGCGCCCGTGTGGCTATCATCCATAGCTCTCGTCTGAAGCACGTATGAAATTAACTTCCACTCACTGTTGACATGATGTGCTGTAACGGTCACATATGAGACGGTGGCTCTGGAGGTCCAGGCATCGCAAGTTATTGCTACCCTGGGAGCAGACGGGATGACGGGCTTCAGGCAGTCGTCTTTAACCCACCCTGCCTCATCTGGATGAAAGCGGGAAATGTGGGCCCTCAAGTTGATCGTATGTGGCAGTACTTCAGTTTACCGTGGCAATGTTGACAGGCGGCATGCGTTTTATCAACATGTTTAGAGCTCCTGCCATGAAAACCAAAATGAATCCACACGCTTGCTTTGAGCCCAGATGGAGCTGGGTAGATCGGTTGGTTGCTCGTTCCTGGTTCTTCCATTTTACACACCTGCTCTGGCTGCCGTTACAACCGCTTGCTAACTGGAACTGGGCGCGTTCGTGACGTTCAACTCCCAGTAGAACATTTTTTACAAAATAAAATAATGCAATTATTTATTTTTTTATATAAATAAAAAAATCGATTTTTGAAAATTTAATTATCGATTCATACTCGTCCATAACATACTCGCGATTAATCGATAATCGATTTTTTCACCACCCCTAGTATCCAGTCCATGGAGTGGAATGGCGAGCAAGTAGAGACACCTGAGCCTAATCCATTACCGGCCACTAGTAGAGGCAAGTACATAGTCGGATACTGGCACCACTCTGAGATTGTAGAATCTGGCGAATGTGTTAGGTGTTGTCCAGCCTGCAGCTCTGCAGATGTCGAGCAAGGATGGAGACATGGAAGTAAGCGTCCTTCAGGTCGATCGCATTTGATGGCCTCAGTCTGCTTCTGCTCAAAGCCCAAGCACGTCAGGCATTAGACATTAGAGTGCGGCAGAGATCTACAACACCCAGAAGCAAATGGGCGGGACATCTTTAAAACGACGCGCGACGTGTGAGCTCTTTTAGAGAGGAAGCCTTGCAATCGATGCTGAAGCGCACAGGGAAACGCACAACAGCTGGATGCAGATCACTGCACAGATCAGCAGGCAGGAAGTATGCGAACACTGGAACGCGTCGTAACACCAACTGGAAAGCTATTCATCTAGAAGAAGCCGATGATATACTCAGAAGGCTTGAGGATTGAAGAGTTTAGATGCTCTTGGCTCCGAAGTAGAAACATAATGCGATGAGCCAGCATACTTCGTTATATACCCACGAGGTAGGGTGGAGTTCCGCTATGCAAATTCTGCATGCCCATGGCATTGACACTGCCATTGAGCATTTTCTAGATCTCGAAGATTATAGGCTTCTAGGCGAAACCCCGATTCGTCAGTCACTGACGTTACTCAGAGTGACCGAACGAAAGGGAACTTGACTTTTACCACAGGGGGATCTTTAAGTAAATGTAAGATTAACTTTTGTATTGTAAGAAATTTTTCCAGATGATCGTTTTCTGGACTGAAGCAACTTTGGTTTACTTTATTATACATACTTGTTTTTAAAATCAGGTTCAAATGTATCAAATATGATCCATCAGGCTTTTGAAGAATGTTTATTTGTTCATCTCTCAATCATCATTGCATTATAAGTTTTAAAATTACAGAGCTTTGATCATAAAATAAAGCATTTAAATATCATCTTACTAAGTCATGTTATTGGCTGATATAGAGGTTGATATTTATATTGTAATGTAGTCCATTGAAGGCAAGTTTGCAGAACCCATGTACCGTTTTATGAATCAAAACTTGAACAAGTACAAAACAAACCTAACTAAAACATGACTTAGACCAGCTTAGACTTGAAATAGAACATAACCTGACTTAAAACTCACCAAACAATGGGTTACACAGGCAACACTAGACAAAGACACTTAAAAGAGAGGTCTTAAATACACAGACTACTGACTAGACAAGACACACCCGTGAACATAATCAAGACAATTAACCAATGAAAACATAACACATGAGACTAGGGAAGCACAAGACATGATCACATGATGGCAAGGGAAAACTCACATTACAAGAACCAGGAACAGAACTTCAAAAAAGACATGAAACACGAACATGAAACAAAACCAAAACACTAGACATTACATATATGCATTTTATGTCAATGGTTCTCAACTTGGGCCCTGGGGACCCACCGCTCGGCACATTTTTGTGAGTTTAACTGAGAGGTTAAAGTGTGTGGCATTGTTTTGCAGGTTGAGATACTGTGAAATCACAGCTGAAGATTGTGCTGCTCTGACTTCAGCTCTGAGATCAAACTCACACCTCAGAGAACTGGATCTGACTCAGAATATAATAGGAGATAAAGGTGTGAATCTGCTCTCTGGTGGACTGAAGGATCCTTACTGTAAACTGGAGAAATTGACGTAAGATCATACATTAATCTTTACTGAGACAATAATCTAATCATTTTAAGGGATTGTTTTTCTTATATTTTTGGATTAAGTGATTTTATGATAACACAATAAAGCAAAGAGTAAACAAAAAATAATAAAAACATTAAAAACCTACATATATTTAGTATTTAATATTTCAGTCTCTCTCTCTCTCTCTCTCTCTCTCTCTCTCTCTCTCTCTCTATTGTTCTGCAGGTTGAGATGCTGTAATATCACAGATGAAGGTTGTGTTGCTCTGACTTCAGCTCTGAGATCAAACTCACACCTCAGAGAACTGGATCTGACTAGGAATAAACTACAACATGCAAGTGTGAAGGGTCTCTCTGCTCTAAAAGATGATCCACATTATAAACTGGAGACACTGCAGTGAGTATTCTATAATATAATGTAATTTGAACTAGTAAATCCTCTTAATCAGCATTAATGCACATTACTGTCTGTTTTATTTTACTGACAGATATGAATGATGGTGAATATGGAGCCAATATTTTACTGAAAGATATGAATGATGGTGAATATGGAGCCAATGTAGAGACATTAACATCAACACTGAAGTCACATGACCTTTACTGGACTTTACTGTATATAAATGTAGAGTTATAATATATATATATATATATATATATATATATATATATATATATATATATATATATATATATATATATATATATATATATATATATATATATTTGTATTTGATAGGCGTTTATAAAACAATCTGTCAAGCAACAAATGTATTTATTGTAATTCATGAATGTTGCTGTACCCCTTTCTAGCCACAGCTCTTCTTTGTTTTTAGTGTATTTCTATGGCAGAATTACAGCGCCACAGATGGACACAGATATTTCTTGAGAGGGGGATTGGATAGGGAAAGCTCTGGTTTCGTGTGGATGTGGCCTTAGTCTCTGTTAATCCCAAGGTTTAGTGTAGTCAGCCGGATCCGGGACGTATCCAGATCAGATAGTGGACCTGCACCTACACACGACCACAATGCAGTGTAGTGTCTGCAGAGATTGTGTCAACTCTCCCCTTTGAAGACCTCATCATCAAGTCAAGTCAAGTCAAGTCAACTTTATTTATAAAGCGCTTTTAGCAATGCAGATTGTTTCAAAGCAGCTTCACAGTGTTAAACAGAAAAATAATGAAACTGAATATATTTTGATTATCATACAGTAACAATGTGGGCTTTAGATCAGTAATTTGGTCTATATGGTTAATTTAGTTTAATAATTAGATTTATTTTGAAATTTATTTGAAAAATTGTTTTTCCCCAACTGAGCAAGCCAAGCCAGATCTGACAGTGGCAAGGAAACCAAAACCCCATCAGGAGACCTAATGGGGAAAAATAAACCTTGGGAGAAACCAGGCTCAGTCGGGGTGCCAGTTCTCCTCTGGCCAATTAACAAACAGCGTATTATTATTATTATTCTGGCAATTTTAAAGGTCAGAGGTCATAATAGATCTGAATATTCGAAAGATCTGAGGCAACACGCCGGAGACGGGTTTATTGAGGATGATGTATCGATTAAATAATTATTAAAATAAATAATTTGAAATATTGAGTCATTACGCGGAGACCGGTTTTTATTGAGGATGCCGTATTGATTAAACAATTATTAAAGTGTAATATTCGAAAGATCGGCGGCAACACGCTGGAGACGGGTTGTTTTGAGGATGACATATCGATTTAAAGAATTATTAACTAGGACTATTCAAACAATCGGAGTCATCACGCCGGAGACAGGTTTATTGAGGTTGCCGTGTCGATGAGGCAGCTTAAGGGGGAGTCTAAATGACACAGTCTCTGCAGACACTTCAGGGTCATGTGTTGGTCACATCTGGGTGCAGGTCCACCGTCTGATCTGGATACAGCCTGGATCCGGCTGACTGCAGTAGACCTCGGGATAAAAAAGAGATACTAACATTAGCGTAGATGCCATTCTTCTGATGATGTAACGAGTACATCTGATGATGTAACGAGTACATGTTCCCGGTTCCGGCTGACCTAGATAATGCAGCCTAATAATCATTTAATTGAAAAAGTGTTTTATGTGTATGCCATAGAAAAGAGATGTGTTTTTAGTCTATATTTAAACTGACAGAGTGTGTCTGCTTCCCGAACAATGCTAGGAGGACTGTTCCAGAGTTTAGGTGCTAAATAGGAAAAGGATCGACTGCAGTTGATTTTGATATTCTAGGTATTATCAGCTGGTCAGCGTTTAGAGACCGCAGTAGACGTGATGGAGTATAATGTGTTAAGAGCTCACTCAAGTACTGGGGAGCTAAACCATTTAGTGCTTTGTAAGTAATAAGCAAGATTTTAAAATGTATGCAATGCTTAATAGGGAGCCAGTGCAGTGTTGACAGAACCGGGCTAATGTGTTCATACTTCCTGGTTCTAGTAAGAACTCGAGCTGCTGCGTTTTGGACCAGCTGGAGTTTGTTTATTAAGCGAGCAGGGCAACCACCCAGTAGAGCATTACAATAATCTAGCCTTTGGCTCATGAACGCATATTAACTGTTCAGCATTTTGCATTGAGAGCATGTGCCGTAACTTAGATATATTTTTAAGATGGTAGAATGCAGTTTTACAGATGCTAGAAACATGGCTTTCAAACGAAAGATTGGTATCAAAGAGCACACCCAGGTTCCTCACTGACGACGAGGACTTGACAGAGCAGCCATCGAGGGTTAGACAGTATTCTAAGTTACTACTTGTGGAGCTTTTTTGTTCAATGATTAAAAATTCTGTTTTTTCTGAATTAAGTTGCAGGAAATTACTGATCATCCAATTTTTTATATCATCTATACATTCCGTTAATCTTGTGAATTGGTTAGTTTCTTCAGGGTGTGAAGAAATATAGAGCTGAGAATCAACAGCATAACAATGAAATCTAACACCATGCTTCCTAATAATATCTCCCAGTGGTAACATGTACAGGGTGTGTAGAGCAATGACATGTACATGTGTAGAGCAATGGCCCTAGCACTGAGCCCTGCGGTACTCCATACTGAACTTGTGATCGGTGTGACATCTCTTCATTTACTGCTACAAACTGATAACGGTCAGATAGGTATGATTTAAACCATGCCAATGCGAGTCATCCAGTGGCACTGATCCTCAACAAACCCGTCTCCTGCGTGATAACTCTGATATTCAACCAGATGGAACTGGACAACTATTCTGAATTATCTGACTTCTGCCCTGTAATGCTGCCTGAATCATAATCATACACTGTTTGTTCATGGACTGAGCCTGGATTCTTCCAAGGTTTTTATTTTTTTCCATTCTGTCACCTGATGGAGTTTTGGTTCCTTGCAACTATCACCTTTGGCTTGCTTAGTTGGGGACACTAGATATTCAACTATATTACTGATACATTGACACTATATGAGAATTGAACTAAGCTGGACGATGATAAAACAGAGATATAATAATATCTGTTATTGCCTGATTCAGTCTCACACAGTAGAAAAGATAGGCTACACCTAAAGTCCTAAAGAGCATCATACCAAAGGGAGCATGCAAAGTGCAAAAACCTCAGCAGCTACGACCCTTGATGTTGCTGCTCCTTCAAGCGAGAGCCTCAGACACAGGAAAGGCTGCTTGCCATGTAACATCAACTTTATAGAAGTTAGTAATAAAGTTAATTGTGTCTGCTGTGGTAGCTGGCCAAATTCAGACATAACATATTGACAGAGCAGCCAACACAATAGTCCCTTCAAGAGCAGTCGCACAGACTTGGGCACTTGCAGTGTCGGCAGCAATTCTTGACATGAGGTAAAATGCTGTTTAAGTTGTCATATGAAAAAAACACTCCTTAGCTTATTTTGGTGAAGAACTGCCCACATACACAGGAAAAGCCTTTGTTGTTCATTCAAGGGATATTTGATATTTCTTGCTAACATGAAAAACTTATGATAGGTCACTCTTAATTTATGTATAATATGTAGAAATAAATATAAATGACAAATTAAAAAAGACACAATAAAACATTTAATAACTACATCATTTAAAACTAGAATGATTGCTTTTTAAAACAAAATCTTTAAAAGCATTTTCTTTCAAACTAGAGGACACACTGTATATAATCACTGCATAAAGAAAAAAAACCCAGAGAAAATGAACACACACTGCAGGCCAGTGTTAATGTGTGTCAGTATCCAGACAGCACTGTGACAGTAGGGTAGCGTGTGCGATGCGTCATACACTTCTCTCTGTCGATGAGGAGAGAATTTGTTTTGCAAGCGATGTCTTTCTCCAGGGTCAGGCGACTTTCCTCCAGGTCAGACAAAGATTGCCGTGCTTCATACAACTGCTGCTGTAGGGCTGATATTATACTGCTGAGCTTTGATGTCTCACCTAACAGACTAAAAACACACACGCATCAGATGGGCTCGTGAGTGAGTGAGTGAGTGCCAGAGGTGTAAAATCCAGGTGCCAAAGAGTAGAAGTCCTGCCATATTTTTATTCCACTTATGAACTCAGATCAGCTGATTTCACTAATTAATTCTACCTCCTGGCTGAAAAACTGTGCTATTAGTAAATCCAGGTGTTTGGAAAAAAATACAGATCACCTGGACTTTCCACTGCTGACATTTAGTCAGTTTGGCTGAGAAAAATAAAATTGTGTCAGATACATAAATTGAGCAGTCCCTCCTGCTCTGACCACCCAGCCAGCACAGCCATGTGGAGCCAGATGAGTTTGACCTGGGCTCTAATAGCCCGTCCTGTCCTCAGTTTCCATGGAGGTCCCACATGGGTTAGCCCAGATGAAATGAACACTGCTCAGTGTGCACACTACAGGCTGTTAGATGTAACACTGAATCATGTTAATGAGCAGAATCACAAGAACTACTACTGACTTCAGCCACAGCCTTAGATGAAATCAACTGAAGATAAAAGAATAACATCTCTGAAGATCTCAGCAGAGGATGATTAAACAACTCCACAAACAGCATAACCAGCTTCATATTGATGTTTCATTGAAAATAATAAAGTCACCATTATGGTGATCAATGTTGTCTTTAGTTGGGCTCTTGACTATTGACTTTCTAACATCAGATTGTCTCTTGTTGCTGTAGCTGTGTTTGTTTTGGTGAGAACAGCAAGAAAAAACATGATCAGATGATTTTGGCTACTTGTTGATGATACAGATGTAAACATTGTGTAGTGGTATTTTCTGTGGTTACTTATATCATCAGAAGAGTTGATTATAGTTACCATGTGACTTTTAGCATGATATCAAGCATGGTTTTAAATTAGATAAACTGAATAATTAAAAAAAAAAAGGTTTTGTACAAACTTTTTTGCACTCCTGTTTATAAACACTTTCAAGTTTTACACACACAGGCATCAAGAACCAGTGAACGAATCTCATCAACGGTGACGTGCTTCATGCTGCGATGCACTATGGGGGCATCATAGAATGCATTGCGGAATTAAAACCTGTCACCATTGTTGAGATTCATAGGCTAATTATTGATGTCAGAGTGTGAGTTTATCTCAAAGAAGTTCAAAACGTTTAGTGTACAATGCATTCTGGTCATTTCTGATAAAAATTTGTCTCTTGCTGTAGAATCACAACAATAATCAAACAGAAATCAATAACAAATGTCACCCATATAAAAGTCAGACATAAGATCAGTGAATTAAGTACCAACATGATGATTATATTCTGATCATCAATGAGATAACATCAACTGATCATAATGTCTCTAGCTGTTCACGCCACAGCAAACAGCCAGCAAAAAAAATAAAAAAACAATATTAAAATGTCAGGGGTCAAGAGCTCAACTAAAGCAAACACTGATCACCATAATGGTGAATGGTATTATTTTCAATAAAACATCAAAATCTACAGAAATAAAGTCAGTCTGGTTAGTAATGTGTGAAGCTGGTAATGCTGTTTGTGGAGTTGTTTAATCCTCCTCTGCTGAGATCTTCAGAGATGTAATGTCTTCTTTTATCTTCAGTTGATTTCATCTAAGGCTGTGGCTGAAGTCAGTTGTAGTTCTTGTGTTTCTCTTTCCTTCTGTGATTCTGCTCATTATCATCAGGTGTTCATAACTAATGCTCACTCACTCGTCACTCAATCACTTAATTATCTCATTAACTCCATTAACATAAACTGGTTCAGTGTTACATCTAACAGCCTGTAGTGTGCACACACTTGAGTGGGTGGGTGGGTGGTTGAGTGAGTGGGTGGGTGTCAGTGAATGAGTGATTGAGTGATTGATTGAGTGGGTGGGATTGAGTGGGTGGGTGGGTGGTGGGTTGGTGAGTGAGTGAGTGAAAGAGTGGGTGGGTGGGTGGGTGAGTAAGTGAGTGAGTGGGTGGGTGAGTGAGTGAGTGGGTTGGTGGGTGGGTGGGTGGGTGAGTGAATGAGTGATTGAGTGGTTGATTGAGAGTGTGAGTGAGTGAGGTGGGTGGGTGATTGAGTGAGTGTGGGTGGGTGGGTGATTGAGTGAGTGAGTGAGTGGGTGAGTGAGAGTGAGCAAGTGTGTGTGTGTACCTGTGCTGCGGCTGGTCTCGACACACTCAGTCACTCACCCACCCACACTCAATCACTCACTCCCACTCACCCTCCCACCCACACTCAATCAATCACTCATTCACTGACACCACCCACACACTCACTCAGTGTCAATCAATCACTCACTCACTCACTCAATCACCCACCCAACATTGAGCTGAGTGAGTGAGTGATTGATTGACACTGAGTGAGTGTGTGGGGTGGGTGTCAGTAAATGAGTGATTGAGTGATTGATTGATTGATTGAGTGTGTGGGTGAGTGGTGAGTGAGTGAGTGAGTGAGTGATTGAGTGAGTGGGTGGGTGAGTGAGTGAGTGAGTGAGTGGGTGGGTGAGTGAGTGAGTGAGTGAGTGGGTGGGTGGGTGGGTGGGTGGGTGGGGAGTGAGTGGGTTGGTTGGTGGGTGGGTGGGTGAGTGAGTGAGTGAGTGAGTGGGTGGGTGAGTGAGTGGGTGGGTGGTTGAGTGAGTGCGTGAGTGGATTGGTGGTTGAGTGCGTGAGTGAGTGAGTGGGTGGGTGGTTGAGTGAGTGCGTGAGTGGATTGGTGGTTGAGTGTGAGTGAGTGAGTGGGTGGGTGGGTGATTGAGTGAGTGTGTGGGTGGGTGGGTGGGTATGTGATTGAGTGAGTGAGTGTGTGAGAGGGTGGGTGATTGAGTGAGTGGTGGTGAGTGAGTGAGTGAGTGAGTGAGTGAGTGGTGAGTGAGTGAGTGAGTGAGTGAGTGGGTTGAGTGATTGAGTGAGTGAGTGAGTGCGTGAGTGGATTGGTGGTTGAGTGCGTGAGTGGTGAGTGAGTGAGTGCGTGAGTGAGTGAGTGAGTGTGTGAGTGTGTGTGAGTGAGTGAGTGAGTGAGTGAGTGGGTGGGTGGGTGATTGAGTGTGTGTGTATGTGATTGAGTGAGTGAGTGTGTGAGAGGGTGGGTGATTGTGTGAGTGAGTGGGTTGAGTGAGTGAGTGGATTGGTGGTTGAGTGAGTGCGTGAGTGAGTGGGTGGGTGGGTGGGTGATTGAGTGAGTGAGTGTGGGTGGGTGATTGAGTGGTGAGTGTGTGAGAGGGTGGGTGATGTGTGTGTGGGTGGGTGGGTGATTGTGTGGGTGGGTGGGAGGGTGATTGAGTCAGTGAGTGTGTAAGAGGGTGGGTGATTGAGTGAGTGTGTGGGTGGGTGAGAGTGAGAAAGTGAGTGTGTACCTGTGCTGCGGCTGGTCTCGACACAGCTCAATGTTGGGTCTGAAGGTCCTGTAATGTAGCCTGGATTGAGCCACTCTCAGCGGAGCTTCTTTATCATGCACAGCTTGCTGCAAGTATGAGATATTCCTCTCCTGAGCCCCGATCTGATCCAGAATCTATTACACAAACACGTGGTAAAAATCCATAGAGTTCAGTTTTATCCTGTCAATTCATGTTTATTTGTAATGAAGTATGAAATGTGAAGATTATGTAGGCTTAATATATAATTCTATTATTTTTTTCATTTCAGTTATGTACATTAGGGTTTTATGTTATCTTATGCAGTTAAATGTTTATTGTATTATTTGAGTTTAAGGTGCTGTATTAATTTTTTTTATTTTAAGCATTTAAGCTTTAAGCATTGTCTTAAAGGGGTGATGAATTGAGAAATCAACTTTCCCTTGAGCTTTTGATATATGAAAGGTCATGGCAATATAAGAATATCCTGTAAGTTTCAGAGCTGAAAACATTCTTGTTAGTCAAAGAAAAGCTTTTATAGACACCAGGCCCAGAAAACGATAGAGTGCTTCATACTGACATCATTGCGCGACGAAACACCGCCTCTACAGAATAATAAGCACGTGTAATTCAGTAGCCCCGCCCCCCGACTCATCATGCTAGCCAGCAGCAATAAACAAGTCGAAGAAGACAACAAGATATCGTGGAAGAACTCAGTCACTGCATAAGCTTCCTTGGGATACTAATATTAGGAATGTGTGATTCTTCATTTATTTTTATGAAGTTCCAGCTCACGTGGGGAAGACATGTATGCGTGTGTTAAGCCGTTTCACTGCGGAATCGTTTGTACACAAGTCTCAGGTGCTGGATTTGCAGACACAGTGTTGTGCCTTCTGTATTGGATTCGACAGGAATGGTGCAACAAACTTATCTGAGTAAAACGTCTTTTTTATATGTAATTGTAGTCCCGGGGCTATGTGTTTTCCAGACGGGCTACCAAAACGTAAGCCCATCGGCAGGCCGATGAATCTCAAATAGTGAAATAATATTCCTTTCTTGATCTGGGGGCGCACACCTGTGTGTGTGTGTGTGTGTGTGTGTGTGTGTGTGTGTGTGTGTGTGTGTGTGTGTGTGTGTGTGTGTGTGTGTGTGTGTGTGTGTGTGTGTGTGTGTGTGTGTGTGTGTGTGTGTGTGCATGCAGTTCGTGCTTATCGACCAATCGGGCGGGCCATGTAATACAGAAATAATATTCCAATCAATCTCAGGTGGATGAGAAATAAATAATTGTGTTTGTTTGATAAAGACGTTTACAAGCCCTGTGATCGAGAGAATCATTCCGGTTGCCGCTTTCAAAACGATCCCTCCCTCATGTAAACTAAACTGACAGAGGAGCTGAAGCTCATTAAATATGCAAATCGTATCCAATCCCAGCCGTGGGCGTTTACTTCCAAGTCTCCAGTGCGGCAAGCCCATCGAAACCCAGCGTTCAGGAGAAAGCCTCAAAACCAGTGTAGAAAATAGCCAATTACTGATTCATTATGATGTTTCTGAATGTAAAAACCACACAAACGTCATTAGTTAGCTAGTTCATGACACCTTTAAAGCATTACAATACCATATATGTTTGCAAGTTCACATACTTGTTTTTCCAAAGCTACATCAAGTTATTTAACCTTAAAATGTGCTTTACATTGAAACTTGTCGTTGAAAATGTCTCTACGTTCTGTAAACTTCTGGCAACCACAGCTGCCATTTTTTTACAGTGTATGTATGTGTATAGGCTTTGCTTTGTATAGGTGTGTATTGCCTGTCCCAGGTGCAGCTCCAGCTGTGTTTTGGCCTGGCTCAGTTCCATGCAGCGCTGGATGAAAGCCTGATCTACAGTGGCACACTGCGCCCGCAGGTCCTCAGCCGTCTCCTGCAGCACCCTCTCAGACAGCCGCCTCAAGGCCTGGCTCGCCGTCTCCTCTCTCTCCGCCAGCCGCAGGTTATCCCGAGTGAACTTACGCCACACCTCCTCATCACACACCCTACAGAGAAACACTGATGCTGTCAATAGCTGTTATGCAATATCGATAACCCGATACAACCCAAAACTGTTCATTATGATCTGGTCAGGCAGAAGCAGCACCTTTGATATGCTGAAATGTATTATGAAAGGTGTGTGTGGAATGAAAATACAGTTTGTGTCACTCCAGCTGAGCTGATGTTTGGCACGCACTGTTCCTGCAGCACTGCTGAGCTGGGATGCTGTTGTGTGTCCGTGCTCCGGTTGTTGTAGCGTCCACACTGGTCATCCAGGGTGTAGGCCTGCTGTTTATCAGACCAGTCGAACTCAAGGGCCTGCTTTACCTCCCGGTTCAGCCTGGCAGACACAAACAGAAACAGGTTTATGACTTTAATCTGCAATTCAAATTTCTTTCAGTTATGATCTGTAGTCTCAAAGGAAATAAATGAAGATAAAATGCTCAATTCCTGATGACGGAATATAGAATTTGAGCGGAATTAAAGAGAGATTAATAATTTGGATAACTGACCTGATCTGGTTGACAGTTTGATCCAGAGTTTTTTTCAGCAGGGCCTGGACGCTTCTGATCAGCTCCACCTCCTGTCGGAAATCATCAAATGTTTCAGGATCTGTTGTTTATGAACTTGTTTGTGTTTAATGGATTCTTCCTTAAAGTAGCTCCTACTACTACTAATAATATAAATAAATAATATTATTTTTGTATTAATGAAAAGGGTTCTACAACACAGCAAACCATTTGTTTGTTTTTTGGGGAACAAAATAAAAATGTTCAAGGAAACGTGTCATTTTTTCATAAACAAAGTCTATTTTGCAGATACATTTTAAAACCTGGATTATATCTGTAAAAATGCATTGTAATTCCATTATAACAGTTTTAGTACTGGTTATTGGCGTTCATTCATCAAGTTTGGGGAACGTTCTCCAAACCATCAAAAACTAACGTTCTGGGAGCCAAAAGAAATTTGCTAGATGGGAACAATTATTGTTTTATATTATTATTCTCTTTTAAATGAGTAAAGAATAAACAAACATATAAAATGATATATTATATTATTTTTGTTTTTCCATACCTTTAGAAGTTCCTCTTCCACCGGGTCCTCCACCAAATCCGGGCCGAAGCGTCTCTCTCGGCAGGTCAGGTTATCAGTGGCGATGGCGAAGGGGATCTCTGTGGCGTCCAGCGCTTTCTCCAGCCGCCTCCTGGAGCCAATCAGCAGGTCTGTTTCCGCGGCCAGCCGCTCGATAAGCAGCTCCAACTCAGATCTCCAGCGGTGGATATCCTGCAGCCGCTCGCCCAGGTGTTTGGTGCCCTCGGTCTGCGTGCGTAAAGTCCCGGCGTCGGTCTCCGCTTTCAGCGCTTTGGACTCGTGGCAAATATTCTCCGCGTGGTTCTGGTCCGCGACAGCCCGGTTTAATAGAGCAGAGTTATTGGCGAACCACTCGCTGGGGGTGTATTTGGTGCTCCGGTAGCCCGCTGTGGCCAGACCGGCGGATGTACCCGCGTAAACATTTTCCTTAACGGTGGTCTCCGGGCTTGTGACCGGCGGCTGTGAGCCAGTCTGTGCCACTGCCCGCGTGTCAAAATGCGGTCGCGACACTAAAACTTGGGATGACATCGTAATTTGGTGTAAAGTGAAAAGTATTTATTAGCCTGCGTTTAAAATCGTTTTGTGGAATTGATTTATCGGTTCGTGTAGCGGTCGATGTCGCCTAATGTTTGTATTCCGTAGCCTGGATACCGATGGTTTCTATGGACGCGCGACTCTCTCTCTCTCTCTCTCTCTCTCTCTCTCTCTCTCTCTCTCTCTCTCTCTCTCTCTCTCTCTCTCTCTCTCTCTCTCTCACTTACTCACACACACACGTTGTGTTTCCATGTTTTGTGGGGATATTTCATAGGCATAATGGATTTATGGATATATTTTATCCCCCTACACTGCCCCTGCCCGGGGCTGCCCCTAAACCTACCCATCACACACACACACACACACACACACACACACACACACACACACACACTGTAAAAAATGCTGTAAAATAACGGCCAAATTTTGACAGTAACATGCTGTTTTCCAATAAAACAGTAATATACTGTAGAAAACAATGCAATCTGGGTAATATTTTCATTTTGAGAAAAAGGACAACGGGAATATACTGTGAATTAACAGCACTCGAAGTCGACACACAGAGGCTGTGCTCCGAATCACACCCTATACCCTCATTCACTATTCCCTACACTAGTGTACTGATATAGACCACTAGACAGAGTGAACTCACACACTGATGAACACCAGCTGATATCACTGAAGGAAAGAGAAACATCAACAGAAACAAAGATGATTTCATTAACTGAAGATAAAAGAAGACATTAAATCTCTGAAGATCTCAGCAGAGGAGGATTAAACAACTCCACAAACAGCATTACCAGCTTCACACATTACTGACCAGACTGACTGTATTTCTGTCAGACGTCTACAGAAGCTCTTATTGAGGATTAACAGAGGTTGTTTTATGGTTTCTTTTGACGTTACCATTATGGTGATCAGTGTTTGCTTTAGTTGGGCTCTTGACCCTTGATACCAACATTAGTGTTTCTCTTGCTGCTTTAATGATGTGTTTTAAATACATTCGTTAAAGCACACAAAACTGAGAGGAAACATAAAAGATGATGTTGACTATTTATTAATGGTCTGCTTCACTGAGATTATTCAAGGTTTAATCTAGAATATGTTTTATTTTTTTTAAGGTATGACATTTTACAGCATGAGATCAGTCACTGTGACAACAGTCAGATCATTTGAAAAGCATGAACACAGTTTGTGGCAGTAACATTTTGAACATCATTGCGTTTCAGATTCACATAGACATCAAGAATTGGCGTATGAATCTCAACAATGGTGACCATCAAAAGTGTAATGCCGCAATGCATGCTGGGTACCAGCGTTGTTAAAAAATCGTCCATGACTCCCAGCATGCATTGCGGTATGAATAAATTATGCTGCTGAATAGCCTGGTTATTTCCTTTAATTCTCACTGTTTACCTTTATTTTTGGTGTTGTTTTTGTTGACTTTTAGTAGTGTTTTGTGAAGTTGATGAGTTGATCTGTTAATCTGTTGTGTTAATTGTCACCATTGTTGAGATTCATATGCTGATTCTTCATGTCTATGTCTGTCTGAAACACACCACAGATTAAACCATTTTTGAAAATCATGAGTTTAAAAAATCCTTCATAACTGATTCCTTATCACTGCTTGATATTTTGCAAGTCTCACCGATTGATATCGTACAATAAAGTTAAAACTATGTATTATTACAACAATGGGTTTGTTTAGGGATAGACTAACACACTAAGCATCCCATTATGATTATGTCATAAGCAAAACATAACCAGTGACACCTGTTCACAGTTTTTCATGGCTATTCCTTGCTATAACAAATGTATCTAAGAAACACAGATACAGCAGCCACACAAAACCATTGCAAAGTCAAGGGTCAAGATCCCAACTGAAGCAAACACTGATCACCATAATGGTGACCAAACATTATCAATTAAACATCAACACCAAAAGATCTGTTAATCTCAATAAGAGCTTCTGTAGACGTGTGACAGAAATAAAGTCAGTGTGGTTAGTAATGTGTGAAGCTGGTAATGCTGTTTGTGGAGTTGTTTAATCCTCCTCTGCTGAGATCTTCAGAGATTTAATGTCTTCTTTTATCTTCAGTTGATTTCATCTAAAGCTGTGGCTGAAGTCAGTTGTAGTGCTTGTGTTTCTCTTTCCTTCAGTGATTCTGAAGGTGTTTATCACTAATTCTCAATTATCACTCAATTAATCCCATAATTATCTCATTAACTTTAACACCGCTTCAATTCCTCTAACACTCTGTAGTGTGGACACATGTAAGTGTTCATTTAAAACTGAAGATTTTGCTGTGGGGTTTAAAGGCTTAAAGGGATAAGATGAAAAAACCCCAGAGTGAAACGTAAAATAACGTAAGCAACTGTAAATTAATTTACGGAAGTCCCTGTAATTTAACGGTTAAATACTGGCAGCAGGGTTTCCAGCTGTGTACCGTAATCCTGCAGTTATTACCGTTAAATCAAGGAAAAAACAGCAATATACTGTGAAACATAACAGTCAGATTTACCAGATGATTCAAGATATTTTCACTGAAATATTAGTGAAAGTTAATAGAAAAAAGTTGTGCAAAGTCAGTAACTGATAAGGAGAGTAAATATTCAAATGATCTGTGTTTATGTGTTGTTGCAGAAGATGATATAGAAGAGATCTTAGTTTAATGAATTAGTTTTGCGGGTCACCATTGTGCTGGAGAGTAGCGCCTGTGCTTCAGTCCAGGATGAGCAGAGAAACACTGATGATATGCTGTCTGATGCTTTATTTAAAGGCAGTGGCTGTGTTTGCTGATGCAGTTATGAGCTGATTGTTGATTTGGCTCTGTGCTATTGCTAATGATGAACTGCAAAGATTGAAGTTAAAGTCATATTTCTTAAGTATTTCACTACTCATTACAGTTTATATTTATATTAAGAAATGTTCTTTTTCAGTGGATTCAAATGAAATAAGTTTACCGTACAAACACCATATAAATACTTGTTTTAAAATGGGAACTGTTTTAAGCGATCAGTTTTCCAAATGAAGAGAGTTCATTTCATGGTATTATTACAGTAACATACTGTAAAAAGGAGCTGTAAATTAACAGTAGAGGGCTGTAAATTAACAGTACATTGCTGGAAACCCTGCTGCCAGTAGATTACCGTTATTTTACAGCACAATTTTTACAGTGCACACACACACACACACACACACACACGTTTCATTCTTTCAACATTGTTTCTAGATTTAGGCCTATTTTAAATGGTAAGACATTTGACTCAAAAGTAGGTATACATATACAGATCTTGGATTTTGGATTTAAGTTATCATTTCTTTATATCCCCTAATAACAGTATCAAAGATTGATAAGAAATAGGCTAAACTCCAGATATGATTTTGCAATTTTGCAAGCTAGTTGATGTTTTATTTCCTGTTCACTTCTGAATGTGTACTGAATGAGGAAGGCTGAGGCGTCAGTTAGTTCTGCTCATCAGATTTAAAAAAAAAGGTTTAATCTCACCAAGTGTTCAAGGTTACAGAATTTTTTTTCCAGCATTGCAAACTGGATCAGGAAGGGAAACATGATACATTATTAATAAGCTAGCCTCTCTCTCTCTCTCTCTCTCTCTCTCTCTCTCTCTCTCTCTCTCTCTCTCTCTCTCTCTCTCTCTCTCTCTCTCTCTCTCTCTCTCTCTCTCTCTCTCTCTCTCTCTCTCTCTCTCTCTCTCTCTCTCTCTCTCTCTCTCTCTCTCTCTCTCTCTCTCTCTCTCTCTCGTTGCTTCAGTGAGGTTAATAACTGACTAATTCCAGGAAATGCTGGACTAAACGGATAACAACAGCACATCTCTTTCAGTTAATGGAAACTTCCTCCCACAATGGTCAATCACATTAAAGTTTTACGAGCAACGAATAAACCGACAGAGCAAAAATGATGAATTTACCATGTGTGCACATCACCCAAAAGAAGGGAAAGGCAGAAACTCGAGTTATCTGTGATGAAATCATGATTTAGTCATAGAGGAATCTTCATAAGAAATGTATGAGCTCACTTAAAGTAATCATTGAACATGATAAAGCAGTTTATAATCTGCATAGCCCATGGCACTTTCCTCAAAAAGGCAAATTATTAAATTTTAATACATAAAATGAACATAAGAAAAGGTAAATATAAAGTTTAAGACATCAAATGTATTTTTTAACAACCAAACGTAATATTGCATGCTGTCACCGGATGTTTTATGGCATACTGTAAAAATAAAAATAAAAATCCAAATTGTCGCGTCCTGTGTGTCACAGGTTAAGCAATGTTACATTTTTCTGTACATAAAAATGTTACCGACCAACTGGCAAGTATCACATTTTCATAACACACGCGACGATTTGCATTCGGCTATTGGCGAGTATATGAAACGGTGATACTCGCCAGTTGGTCGGTAACATTTTTATGAATTTTAACAATGCATGAACGTACACAACGTGAACGTGAACAACGCTCGGGACAGGTGAGAAATGTTCAGTCTTGCCAGGGAGCTCATTTCGTTACTCAAGTGCTGTGTGGAAAATGTGGCGTGTGCAAACTCAGAAATCTGCGTCTCAGACAGTGCGAACACTAAACTGAGATCTATTTCACGTCTTGCACTTGAGCGGACAAATAACGAGTATCGTAGTAAACATGGTTGTGTCTTAAATGAATGTAAACAGTTGAGAACGTATATGCATGTGTAACAGTATCAGTGTATTGGATCCGTGCATTCACTCTTAAAGTGACAGCAGCCTAATAGTTCTGCTGCTTTTAATGTTAATCAAACACTCACTGCTCTTGACTGAATAACTTATGTAAGTGGCCCCAACGTAAATAACTAATGATTATTTCCAACGAAAATTAATGATTCAAAAACCTACTTTAGCTGGACAATAACTAAATCTCTCTGCCATTAATTTCCTATTATCATTGTAAAGCTGCCTTGAAACAATATATTTTGTGAAAAGCGCTATCTATATCTAAACGAAGGTGACTTGACTGACAATGAGAACTCAACTAAACAGGTGTACAACACAATCAGTTGTCCAGTGACTAGAATCTGAAATTGCCACCTAAACTCTCAATCCCTATTCCCTACATTAGTCCACTAATACAGTTCACTTGAAGGAGAGAATGAAAACGAGTGAGTGAATTCGGACAGCCGCTGAGCGTACATCGGCTGTACATTCGTTATTGCGGTGTAAAGTGGGATTGAATGAGTGCCCTCAACAATGTCCACTATGGTTTCGAACACCTCTACAAATGGCTGTCCCCTCAAATAGTGCCCTTTTTGAGGGTATGGGGCGATTTCGGATTTAGCCTAAATAAAGAACCGAAAGGAAATACAAACTAAAGTCCATCAAATCCAAACCAAAACTGAATGTGACAACCCATACTAGTAATAATTCTAGATCAGTCCTGGTTTAATATGTTCATGGGTCGTATCATCTAAATCACAAGTACTGTCTACTAACTTTAACATTTGCAAACAAGTGGAAAAATAACTTGGCTAAACTGACAATGACACTTGCTTTCTATCTCTTTATTGTCATGGAAAATGGCTAGGTTTACCGTAAATTAGCCGCCCAAAGATAACCCTCCCTACACAGCTGTCACTGTTATCTTGCCTGTAATTTATGACTGTATTCTGAACCACACCCTCTCGCTCTCTCACTCATAGTCATCCATATCCTACTGTACGTTCTCTCAAAGAAGCAGCAACACAACTGCACGGTTTCACAGGTACGAGCATACATTTTTACATGGACTAAGAGTTATGCTTTTGTTATATGTCAAGTACATAAAGGAATTGGATTTATAAGTCAACACTATCATAGTATGTGGGTTTTACTATAGATATAGGGAAATTGGAACAAGATTAGGAGAGAGAAAAAAAGGACATACGAAGATAAAGAATCTTGTTTCCAGTTTCTCATCTTCCTGTATTCTCATTCCCAGGTCTTTGATAATGGAGAAGGAATACACAGCCCCTCCTTATTACGATCCTCAGACGACCCAGACAGGCATAAACTACCCTGGACCGCAGGCAGCCTACCCACCTCAAACAGGTCAGATCTTCTGCTTCCAAGAGCCAACAGGACGATTACAGACCAGAACGTCATATAATCACAGTCTAATGCTTTACAGGGTCCCATTAGCTATTTTGGTTAATGCACAGCTAACAAACAATGAGCGATACATCTGTTGCAGTACGTGTTAGGAAATGTTACTTTGAAAACCAATGCATTACAATATTGCGTTACTCCCTTAACTAATTGTGTTACTTATTTAGTTTTTATGAAAAGTAATGCATACGTTACTTTCACGTTACTTTTTCTCAACTGGACTGGGCTTGTTTTGAACAAAAAGTTCAACTTTTGGGCAAAGTTAAAGGCCATTTCACACCAAATATTAAGGCTGAAGGATATGCAAATTCACATGTGTACGGTATAGGGCGTGGCTTAAAACAAAAACATTCTGGACTGCAGAAGAATAGGATGCAGGAGAATAAATTCGAACACTTAAATCTAAAGTCATTTCTGCTTAATTTCACTTAATCGTCGAAGGTCAGCAGCAAGTACGCTGGTCAATAAAGTGATATTAAATGTATACAAATATTTGGTGGTTTACATAGTATTCTGATTTAGCATTTCACTACTTTTATTAATTTCAGATTCATTTGAGATTAGTAAATGCATGTTCACATTTAGTCTAGAAGTACAATAACGTTCATATTTACACACAGCACCTCTGCCTGAATTCTCTCAACATGGGGACTGAGAGCTGTCATTCAGTACATAGAAAAACAAAGTAACTTGCGTTACTCATTTGAAAAAGTAACTCTGATATTTTGTTTTGTATACTGACAAAGCAATCTGATTATGTAACAAGTTACTTGTAATGCGTTACCCCAACACTGGTTGCAGTATTTATACATCATTTTTAACATTAGTTAATAAACATACAACTCTTCGCTGTTAGTTCATGCTAGCTCAGGATCATAAATATTATTAACAGATACAACTTTTGATAATGTATTAGTAAATGTTGATATGAACAATATCTAAGATTAATAAATGCTTTAGAAGAATTTAAAATTGTTAGTTTTTTGTTAACAAATACAGCTGACTAATTTTAACAAATGGAACCTAATTGTAGCAACTTACAGGAGAACGTTTCTGAAACCTGAGATTCGACCCAAACGCAAGTCAATGTTCACCCAAGTATTAATAATAGATGAGAAAGATGCAAGTAAAACGAAGATTATTGTTATCAGAGTATGTTTTATGAGAAAATACTATTTCAGTCTTATTTCACATTTAATTCAAAGTGTTACTGGCCATTTCTTTTAAAGGATTTTTAGTAGTTTCTAAATGTTTCTTGTTTTCAAACTAGTCCTATACCAGATTTCTGGTCGGAGAAACTGTACCAAGATCTGTTTTATGGACGGTTTATCAGGAAGTCATGCGATGTGCAATGGTTTAATCAGTGATGTCAGTTGTGTGTTAAAGGGCACCTATTATGCAAAATACATAAATGTGCGTTGGCAGTGTGTGTACACAGCCACCCTATAATGATAAAAATCCACCCAGTGCTTATTTATTAATCCCCATAAATCATAAGCAGTGTCTCAGAAGCCGTCCACCCTTAGGTTCGTTTATGTCTGGGCAAATAATTTCACTCCGGACTGCTTTGTGAACGAGGGGCAATACAAGGATTGATCTGTACCAACTGTTCATGATCCAGCACACACTCTATTACAGTTCAGAGTTGTGTCACAGATATAAAGTTAACCAGTTTATTAGGCACTCCCTGAAAAGGTCTAAAAAATTTTTACAAAATTGTACCTTTTAAGGTACAAGTGGCGGTCACTGGGGTGGTAACCTTAACTCTTTGCCCGCCAGCGTTTAAAAAAAAAGTTGCCAGCCACCGCCAGGGTTTTTGATCATTTTCACCAAAATTTAATAGCCCAAATATGTTTCTGCATATTTTGTTTTATGAATATCTGATCATGCAATATATCAAAAGAAAGAGCTGCCCCTCTTCTTAAAAAAAACAAAAAACTAACAAAAAAAACTAGTTTTATTCTACCTTCATGCATTTTTTTTAACAGCTCTTGAATATGGGTAAGTTTCATAAAAAAAGCAACATTTTGAACGAAAAGCTGAGAAAATCACGTTTTTGTGAAAGGCTACATCCAGATCAGATTGAGAGCGATGATCAAACACAGATGGAGCAGATCGAGTCTATCAACACCTCTAATGCTTCACAGTCCTGTAGCTCGCCCTGGGTCCACATCTCATTCAGTAACATTAGATAGTTTTGATTTATATGATCTTTCATGATGATGATCATGTTATTTTACATATGCATCTGCTTACATACGATCGCATGTTTTACTGCGTCTCCCTCGTGTGTTTTGATCTGGAGATTCTGTACTCATTCAGAAGATCGTCTATCGTCTAACAGTGAAAACACAGAAACCCGGAAAATTCAGTGTTTGTCCTGGAAGCGCTTTCTCACAAATAAAAAATCAACATCTAAACCTCTGTTAATTCTCAATAAGAGCTTCTATAGATGTCTATTTAGGGCTGTGTTTTAGTTTGTTTGTTTTTTGTTGTTGCTTTCAACGATTATGGAAACATGATGCCGCTTTTCATTCCTTTCCTTTAAAGCGGTGCGCTGTCACCATACGTAACATCCGAATCAGTCGAATCATGTAAGTACATCATTGCCATGACAGCCGCTTTCAGTGTCAGCTCAGGCGGCACGAGCATCAAGAAGTAGGAGACAAAACATATAGGAAAAGAACATTTAAATTAAGAGCCCTGTACTCACATCGACAAGAAAACCACCACAAATTGCATTCGCCGTTTGTAATCTTCCATTGAACACGCTATTTCTCTCAGATCCGTGATGGCTCGCACACACTTACAGGAGCACGCACAGAGCAACGGCGAGCTCAGTATTTTGACTGAATAATAAGGTTTCTTTCTCGCAAAACCTTATAATATGCCTCTGAACACTTTCGATATATGCCACGCGGCTCACTGTTTCACTGTGTGATACTTTTGTACCCTTTTGTAAAGTTTTAGCCTGGTCGCCATTCACTGCCATTATATGGAGGAGCGCGTGCAGGATGTTTTTTTTAAATATCTCCTTTTGAGGTCAGAAAAAAAAAATAGAAGGACATAGGGCATTAGTACAACAGCAGGGTGTGTAAAAGATGGCTGTATTTTAATTTTCACGGTGAATGATCCCTTTAAAACTTTACTCCCTCTAACTCTAAATTATATGTAAGTGTGAACTCTTGAAACTAGGTGTGTTTAGAAAGCACTCATTTGTGTCAATCCAAATGAATCCAATCCGATTTCAAATACTAAAAGTTCTGTTCACATGAACCCTAAACTCACTTTTTGTTATAAAAGGGCTTGAGTAACGATGTATTAGCATCACAGCGCAAGGTATTTTGAATCCGATTGAGATGCTCATATTCAAGTGCTTAATTTGTCCTCTTAATCGGATTATTTCAGGTCTTTTAATCACAGTTTCACTCAGATCGATTGAGGTGTTTACACTGAAGGTTTTCGAGTGTGGGTGCACATGGCTAGTGTTCTGATTTGGTCATTTGTTTAATTGGATTGTGTTTTACAGTGATTTGAGTTGAACTGGGTCTTAAATAAAGCGGATGATTTCACATGCTATAAATCTCCAGTGCAGTGGGTTTCAGTGTCTCTAACTTTTACAGGTCCACAAGCTGGACCTTACCAACCACCTCCATATGGGTTCGGGGGTCCACCCGTCCATGCCCAGCCCACCATGATCCCTGTCAGTAAGTGTTCAGCACCCGAGACCCATCAATTCACATGTTTTATTCATTTCATGAGAGTTAAACATTAGCAGGTCGTATCATGATGAGGATAAACCTGTAAAATATTTACCTGTACAAAAACAGTCTTAAACATATTGCAAACTTTTAATTATCATTTTATTTAAATGACATTGTCATAATCATAAACACACTGGTTAGTAGCGCATATAGTGGATATGTTATGGCAGCGCAGAAAACAGCGTCTTCTCGACATGCCGACAACACAAGTCAAACTCTTCCAATCTCAGCTACATCTCTACAGTGTTTGAGGGTCAAAGTAGACATTGAGCACAGCTAGCCAATAAAGACCATACTGGAATTAGCCAAATGTGTTGCAAACATACATAGGTTTGTACAGGAAGTGAGACGAGAATTACTGATGACTCATTTCGGCAGTTCAGAATCGCTTCTTTCTTTTAGGAGATAATAACTCGCTGTATTACACATGAAAGGAAATATATCCAAAAAAGCATAATAGGGGCACTTTATATGCAATATTTTATGTTTGTTCCTTATTTAATAGATGCATTTGTACATGTGCAGTTACACAGATGGTGGATGTGAGTCTCACTGATGTACCGGGCCGTGTTATCTGTCGTCACTGCATGATGGAGGTCATCACGGAAATCGAACATATAAATGGTGCGCTCACCTGGTTAATCTGCGGAGGCCTTACGATCTTTGCGTAAGTATGTTAATTAGAGCATTAGAGCATTTGCCCTGCTTGAATTCACAGACTGCTGATATTTAGAGCTTGGCTGATGTGTTTTTCAGGTGCTGGATCTGTTGTTGCATTCCCTTCTGTGTGGACTCATGCAAGGATGTGAAGCACAGCTGTCCAAACTGCAAAAACAACATTCACATTTACAAACGAATTTAATGATGAGTGATCGAAGATGTGTCATTTCAATACTTCATATGGGAGTTCATTTTATTTAACATTGTGAAATCCTGTTGAACACATGCATAATTATCCACAAAAGTTATGAGATATAATACTTTATTGTCAAATTGTTCTCGCATGACAGTAAAAAAAATTCTAATATTGACAGAAATATCTAATAATAGAATTATACTTTAGCTGGATGGATGATACAAACTTTCCATTGGGCAAGTATTTGCAAATTAATGTTTTTATAATGTGTATGTATATATATATATATGAATGAATAAAATAAGTTCTATTTTAGCTCTATTTGCAATGGAAATCACTTGCACACTTACACACACACCTGAAACTCCAGGTACCTCCCCACAACAACTGAAACATAGATGTGTAAAATCAACACTGCTCAATAGATATTGTCCCAATCTGCAGTGTTAAAGGGTTACTTCAGCGATTAGCATTAAGCTTTGTATCAGTAGAAACCCGGGAGAATATTCGAATTATCGTACTTTCCCCCCTCATATCCCCCTGAGACGAGAGAATTCTGTATTTTATTTCTGGAAAAAATCCTCAGATGACGCAAATATCGTCATTTTGCCATGGGAGGAGTTTTTGTCCAGAGGCTGAAGACTACAGCCAGCAGGAGGCGCTATTTCCACATGTTTTCAACATCACACTCACAGCACTCGGCTCGGGAGCTGCGGAGATTCATGTAAACCGAGCGGTGGAGAGCAAAGTGAGTTTTTAACTTTTCAAATGAACTTCCTATGAAAGTTAAGCTTCCAAAGACATGGACTGAAAATGTGCTAGACTGAACACGCGCTGTGAATGAATGCGGCCGCGAATCCCGCGATTACTTCAGCTCAGCACATGTGATGAATGTAATCTGACTCCTGCTGCGTTTGTGCCGTGACACTCAATCAGCTCACTCACATTATACTGAACAGACACGTTTTTAATTGTAGTGTCTCTAACTGAACTGATTTTATGAAAATGAACGCGGTGGGCAAGTGATCCAGTAAACCAGTAGCCGTGCCTAGAGCGGCCTCGTAGGGTGGCGAAGCAGTGTATTCTGGGAGTTGTTGTCTTTCATCCCCTTGAGACAAAAATACAATTTCTGTCTTTTCTCAGTCTAGAAGGCACCACATTCAAAAATTATTTCACATTTCTACTACATAAATACATTAAATACAGATTCATCTAGGGATGCACCGAAATCAAAATTCTTGGCCGAAACCGAAAATCGGAAAAGAGGAAACCAAGGCCGAAAGCCGAAAACAAACACCGAAAGAAATTTTGCCAATTATTAGTACCATTGCATTTATGGCTATGACTGTGTAACTTTACTAAAAATCAAGGCATTGCAATTGCATAAATTAATATTAAAGTTTCAAATAATAAATCAATTACAAATTATGCAAATATTTATTTAGCACATTGCAACAATGCAGTGTATAAAATAAAATTCAAACAAAAAATGTTTAACTTTACCTCACTCATGTGTACATTAAATAATAATGTAAATAATAATGAAAGGTACAGAAATGTAATAAAGTAAAATAATAGCATATTTAACTGTTTAAATTAAAGATTAATCCTTATTAAACTTACAAAAGCTATTCAATCAAGAGCAGTGAGTGATGTCCTTGTCTTTTGTTTGAGATTAAACAGACAGCAGTAAAGGCTACTGACCCTTTAAGACCTAGTGCAGGGATATGCGTCGTCTTTCTACAAAGTTCACTTAAGACATATACAAACTATGTCTGCAAGGATACTCATCAAGATGGACATGTTGACATACTTTTTGTGTGAGTTTGTCCGTTTAAGGGCAAGACTTGAAAGAGAACTCAATATTTGCGCGCTGTGAGACGAGTGCGCACTTTTGGACGAGTGCACAGAGACAAATCTTCTCACAGCGCGCAAGTTCTCATTCGCGTCTTCTGGCTCTAACGTACCCGGTGATGACGCGAAAACGACTGGTCATATTCGAACATACGGCAGCACTCGCATTGAACAAAGAGAGACCGTTTTGCCCATGTTTTTCTTTTATTATCGCTGTTGTTGTATCACTGAGGAGCCAGCACGTGTATCCATCAACAGAAACAGAAACAAAGCATCATTTTACAACCCATATTATAGGTGCGTAATCAGATGTGAGATGAACCACATATGTCCACACCGCAGACGTGTTGCTTGTCTATGGTTTAGACAAGCACGTGTAGGTCGCGGCTTCTGTTTGCGTCATCACAACATTTCGACCGTATTGTTTCGTTGATAAAAGTCTTTGGGCCATTTTCGGCCAAAAGTTTTCGGTGGCCGAATATTCGGTGCATCCCTAGATTCATCTTTCCAGCACTGAAGTACCCCTTTAAAGAAACACTGAAGCAGTGTTAAAGTTAATGATATCATCAAGTGATTAATCGAATGATGATTGAGCATTAGTGATGAACACCTGCTTGTAACAAGCAGGGTCACTGAAGGACAGAGAATCATAAGAACTACAACTGACTTCAGACACAGCCTTAGAATAAATTTTTAAACCCATGCATTTAGGTAAATTGTGGTATGATTTAGTGTTAATAATTAAGCAACAACAACAAAAAAGATTTCAAGTCTCCCTCTACAGTTACAAAATGATTCTGTCTCAACAGGTGCACCTGTGGGCACTAGGGGTGGGAATCACAGGTCAACACACGATACGATAATATCACGATATTTTGCCCACGATAACGATAATATCACGATACCAGCGATTCTGTGACAGACGATATATTGCAAGAAAATCTCTCACGATATATCACGATATCATTTTGTAAATGGAAAAAGCGTCAAAAGTCATATGATCATGTATTTCATTATTAAAACTAAATAATTTAATCTTTTTTGAAATAGCATTAAAGTTCAGTAAGTGCATATAAAGCCATCAAACAGACATGAGAGAACAGTTTCCTGTGACTAATTGATTTATAATAAAGAAAGGTCACTATCTCTGACTTATTCATAGCAGCAACATTTCATATTTGGAAATTGCAAAATAGACACATTACTAAAAATGTGAAAAAACACCCAGTATAAAACCTTATATAATAAAGTATGGTCACATCTGAGTACCAAGCGCGTTAACCAATCAGGAGCCTGCTTGCTGCTGTCACGTGGTCAAGTGACGTGAGGAGAAACCCTGCATAACTAAAAATACTGATATTTTGTCACTAAATGTAGTTTTAATGCTTTTCAGTTGATAACGTAGTTGCTTAAAGCGAAATTATGTGGTTTATTTGTAAAGACAGCGCCTATTTATAATATATTGTATTTATAATAATCTTGCGTTTTCGGAGTTGTGAGCTCCAGGCGATCAGCGGGCGCTCAGCGCTCGTTAACCCCAGCGAGAGCTGCCTCTCCTCGGCCAGTCCTTCTAGCGTTTGCCGCTGGTTCGGGTGTCTCTGTAGTGGTTAAACATGACATATAATTCGTCTTGTGTAAATCTAATGGGCGATCTTTGGTCTAATGAATCTATTGTTGTCTACCAAATAATTTTGACTGAGGGCAAAGTAAAGTTTCATAACTTTAAATGTATTTTTTTGCAGTGAAGATAATCCAGGTAGTGCGTTGGCTGTACCACATTTGTGTGTCTGTTAATGCTTAATTTTTTTTAATGAAAATGAAAAGAGGCAGAGTGGTGTTTTATGACATTTTTCTCCAGGAGCGCCTTGAATGCGCGTCTATTTCGCTTCAAATGCTCGATTTCTACGCGCGTCCAATTCGCTGCGGACGTGCGAATGGATTCAAAATGTTCACGCGTCAAACTAGACTCGATTTTGACGCTGTATTCACGCTCGGTGAAGCGCCACCACATGAAGTCTGGAGGTACTGTCACTCCGGGAAGCCAAAGCGGTAAACAGCCACAATGTAGATATGAATTTAAATATTCGGATAAAATATCGATACTTGGAGACAGCGTATCGATAACGTCTCGCGGCCGGAAATATCGCGATAAATCGGCATATCGATTTTTTGGCCCACCGCTAGTGGGCACTGCAGCTCACTGTCCCTGGTAGAGAACGTATGTTGTATGGAGATACCCAAGGTATAGCTATGAAATATGACAAGACCAGACCAGTGTTAAGTCCAGTTAATTAGTTTAATAAGTACTAGACACAAAACAGGAGCGGGTAGTGAGTCGTTTGAAGAGCCAACATACGTCACGATGACCTACAACGTCCAATAGGAAAATTAAACTGCAGTAGCCACTGCTCAACCTTAAGAGGACAGCACTCAGACGTTTTTACACCATATATTGTAGAATTAAATCACTTTACACCCAAATGTCAAAATATTTACTCGAATCAATGAACAGTACTAATAAATAGTGATTTTACGTTCTGTGCCGAGGCTTCGGAGCATATTTCGAGAAATCCTGGAAGCTTTCAGCAAAGCGCGTACAGAGCATAGACTGTATAAAAATAAGTGTCTGTGACGTCACCCATAGGATTCTGAAGAGCAGTTTTGAAGCGTAAAGTAGGGTCGAGCTGGCCGTTGCCATCTTGGCAGCGCATCATCGCGCATCACTCCCGGATAACAGAAAATGGGCAAAGAGGCGGGATGTGGGCGGAGCTGAGGTCACATGATGACTAACAGACAGCAGATAATCGGCTACCCACCTGTCACTCAAAGTGGCCACGCCCTTAATTATGCAGAACTTTAAAGCTTTATATAATGTTATAATAAAATTCACCCCCTCACAATCGTCATGAAGGGCAAAATTAGATACCAAAGCCACAATTTGTCCCAGGTGGTAAACATGTGTTATTCTGCTGTAAAGTTGGGCATTTTAACATGAGCTCAATGAGATTCTGCTCCCTTCTGGAGCCTGTCTCTAGTGGCCAGTCGATAAACTGCAGTTTAAGTCACTTCCATACTGGCTTCAAGAGAAACTGGGGGAGGTTGCCGCTTGGTATCGAGGCTTGTATCATTTTAGACAAGTGACGTCACTGATGACATCGAAGCCTCGCTTCAGCCTGACTGGTTCAGAAAGCAGTTTGGATCTGGCCCGCTGCCCAGTTAAACCCTGCCAATTTCCAGTTTTATAGTAATAATAATATTGCCCCTCCTGCCCATGTCCAAATAATTGATTTACACACATTTGATAGCCCCATTCGTTTCAAGCCAAAACGTTTATTACACAGTTATGTTAATACAATCATTATATACCACCAGAAAATACACATTATATTAATATAAATAGATTAGTTAGATTAAATAGATTGTGGAAATTATTTTTTTTCTTCACCTTTATATCTAAGCCTTAACTGACGCAAAATAGAGTGTATCAGATCACATCAGGTCATCTGTAATGTATCTGCTTGTTTTACACTCTTTGACCACCAGGTGGTATTGTGAGCAAATGAAGCCTCGAGAAATAAACCCTTTTGTGAACCATTTGGCTGAAAAGCTTCAATGCTTCATGAGGCTTCATCTCACCACCACTACTAAAAAAAAAGTTGTTCTGGGGTTTAGTTACTCTTTAATCAAATAATCTAAAGAATTTTGAAAACACATTTTGAACAGCTGTGTGTGTTAGGCTCACTTAAACATCAAGAATCAACATATTAATCTCAACAACGGTGACATGCTTCATGCTGAATTCTGGGATTCATGGATTCATGGAACTTCATGGAGTTTTGATGCACCCAGAATGCACTGCAGAATGAAGCATGTCACCGTTGTTGAGAGTCGCATTGCCATAATAATTTGGCTATTGTCAAAGTTGCTCAGATCTTTAGTCCTGTCCATATCACCTGCATCCAACACACTGATTATGAAAACTGATTGGAAAACTGTTCGCTTACCATCTAATCTACCCAGATCTTAATAACTCAAATAAATGATACAGATAAAAGGTGTGGATAAATGGACCAGCCCATCCGCAATGGGTTTCAGTGTTTTTATCGTGTGCTTTGATCCTTTTACAGACCTGTAGGCTTCATTCAGTCCCAAACCACCTCTATATGGGTCATTGAGGTACTGGTCAATGCAGGTGAGTGTTCAGCACTAAAGACTCGCCATTATTTTTTTTATTAATGTTATGAGACTTTCACTTTGTATTAAAACACTAGCAGGTAACTGAAAGACGATTAATGTATCATAATTTAAAAAAAACATTGAGAGCATTAATGTGCTACCTTGCTTAAACATTAGATGAGCTAAAACATGCTCAATCTGCACTCAATTATTGTACTTCACTTATATTTATCCCAGCCCTTTGACTGAAATATTCAGATCATGGTCCTGTATGACAGCAGAATGAAACACCAAACCCACAAAGACAACAAAATTCTCGATGTCTCTGCATTATACTCTATAAACTCTCCTACTTCCGGATTCAACAAAAAAAAATTGGGGTTATCTGTATTCTGTATACCCATGATCCTATTGTCAGTGTGTTCATGTCAAGCATTTAAGAGAATATAAAGGTTGACAGTCTAAGACTGAGCAAAAATGCATAAGCTGACAGATATAAGCAAAATATGAGGAACTTCTGAAAACACATTAGCATCATCCTTCCTATACCAAGAGTTCAGCTCCACCCCTAATATCGGCCGTATCAGTGCTTATTCTCACAGTCTCATAACTACCCCAGTGTCTTTATAGGAAAGAGCATCAGAATTTCCTCAGCTCTCCGTCGACTGCAGAAACACACAGGTATGTGTCGAATTATACATTTCAGATTGAAAAAGATGGGAATCATGACAGTCAAAAAGGCCTACATTTACGATTTATGTATTTGAAATGCATATACATTTTATATGTTTTATATTTTCACAGTTTTATCATAAAATAATTTAAACTTAATATCAGTCATACACAAATGAAACGGGTATGATTTCTGTAATTGTGTTTTAATTACACAAGCAAGGTTTTTATAATGATCATCAATAAATCCAATTTGTTTAATTTATTTTAACTAATTAAATATTTCTTGTTCCACAGCTAGCCTATGTTCCTACGTTTAACTACACAATTTAGGCCTTGTGTGTGTGCATACTGATGATAGGATACAAATAATTGTTATATGAATTATTTAACACCATTAAGCACTCACTTTTAGAATGTTCGTATTCAAAAATTTGAAATGTTTTACACAGATTCTTTTTCCAAACACACATTCAGTTGATTTAGAACATGAACTCCCGGGGGGTAATTCCAAAAATCAGGTTGTGTGACATACCCGAGTAAGTTTATGGGTAAGTAAGTGGATAACATCAACTTTCGGTTCTAAAAATGAAGGTAATATTCATGGTATGCAGCCATAGCAACTCACACAGACTGTTGTTATAGTTTAATCAATCTTTCTTTTTTATATATATAATTAGCATTAAACAAACAAAATAGTTCTTATTAACGGTGATTAAAGGTTATTAAATGAAAAGATTGAAACATTATTGCACAACCACCAAATACTGTAGGTGGCACTATGCACTAAGTATGTAAATACATATTTGCTCTGTTAAGAATGTCTTGTGTGTTAACCGTGAACATACTCTGGGGGTTTGGCTGAACATAATACAGTATCCCTTGAGTAAGCAAGGTTTGGGTTTATCATCCGAAAGTTCAGGGTATGCTTAACAGTAAGATAACCTTGCTTTCTGGAACACCCCCCAAGCTGATGTTGGCACAGATCAGATCTCAGTGGACAGAGTGTCACATTTTAGTGTAAATTAAAATAGATTTTTAGGTATTAAAAGATTAAATGATAGTTATACTCTTCAAAATGAAAAAAAAAAATTGTTCCGGTGCACTATGTAAAAAATGTTCATTAAAAATATCCAAAAACAGTATGCCAGTGTTATATATTTTGTTCAATTGAGTACTAACAATATCCCAAATGTTTCCAACTATTTGTAAATTGTGAGAAAATTGCTATTTTAACCAATGAACCGGGACGTGTGAGGGAGTCGCCTGTCATTTGTGTCATATCTGCGATACCTTCAGTTTACTCATGACCGGAAAATCGTGGCGTGACTGTGGCATAATAAAAAGTCCTGCTGCTCTCGAGGGGTGTGTTGCGTTCATCTTATTTTCAATCGCTCCAGCGGCCTTGCTCAGCTCCACAACACTCGGTCCTGCTCTACTTCATACTACAGTAACATTAAAGGGATAGTTCACCCAAAATGAAAATTAGCCCATGATTTACTCACCCTCAAGTCATCCTAGGTGTATAGACATTCTTCTTTCAGATGAATAAAAGTTGAGTTATATTATAATGGCATTGACTGTTGCTCTGACTGTTTTTGAAGTTTATAAAAAAAAATGCATCTGTCCGTCAAATAATATGCTCCACAGGGCTCCGAGGGTTTATAAAGGCCTTCTGAAGCAAATAGTTGCGTTTGTATAAGAAAAATATCCATATTTAAAACTTTTTGAATTAAAGTTCTGGCTGATCGCCTTCCGTTAAAAGGTGTTGAAAGTGCCTTCTCGGAGTTTAAGATGCGTACGCGACGTCTGATGAGCGTAACTGGTAGCGTAAACCTTTGAACTGCATTGGCACTTTCAACACTTTTTCCATAAACTAAATACGGAAGGCCATAAACGGCAATCGGCCGTTAATAAAGTTTAAATATGTATATTTGTCTTACACAAACGCATTAATTCACTTCCAAAGGCATTTATTAACCTCCCAGAGCCGTGTGGAGCACGTTATTTGACGGATAGATGCTCTTTTATGGACTTGAAAAACAGAGCAACAGTCAATGCCATTATAAAGCTGGGAAGAGCCAGGACATTTTTAATATAACTCAACTTTTCTGCATCTGATAGAAGAATGTCATATACACCTAGGATGACTTGAAGGTGAATAAATAATGGGCTAATTTTCATTTTTGGGTGAACTAACCCTTTAATTATCACATCCATGAACATGATTTCTGCCAGAGTCCTATCGATTCTTTTCCATGGCTGTGAGGTGAAGACCAAATCTCCCTAGATTCTGCGCTCAAACTTGGCCTCATCAAGACACACTTTTGTTTTGAACAGGCGACCGCAAGAGGATGGAAAAGTTACATAGTGCACCTTTAAGCTGATGCTTATTGTCCAATAAATCACTGCTTTGATTATCACATTTATCAGAGGTTCGTGATATGTGGAAAAAGATATCCATTAACATTCCTGTTCCATAGCTTGATAGCAACTTTCCTGATTTTCAACATCAAAGGCAGCAGTTTTTGTTCTTTTGTTTGTTTTTGCTTTGCCAGTGTTGAATGTAGACATGTCACACCATTGAATCGCTTATATTTTACTCATTCACAGATTGCTGATCATGGAAATAGAACCAGATCCCCCTCCATATCCTGGATCACCATTGCAACAGATCAGTCCTCAAATGACTCATAGCGAACCACAAAATAATCAACAAAAAATCGGTAATTCTACATGTTTTCCTGATGCCAAACTTTTATTTTCAAAGCTGTTTGACACTTCTGTTAGACAAAGTTTAAGTAAGAAAACTGATTCAGTATTTACTGTCATTTTAGATGTTGTCAGGCTTTATGTCAGTGTCATTATTCTAACCCTGTTAAGAAATAAAAGTCTCGTTATACGTTATACTAACGTTATACTGTGCTTGCGGTGCAAACTCTTTTTATTGCCCGCGCAAATGTGGAAGTGCGCTGAATCAATATCACTTGAATACGTTTCATTTAGCACCTTTACGTAGCTTAAGGTTGCTTTACATTGTACATTACAATACATTTGCACACCCACATTGCAAACACACAAGGCCACATTATCAAAGATACATATTGAATAGATATTAGCTGGGGCTTGAAGGTAGACAAAGATGATATATTATGATGTGTAAGGGATAATGAATTAGTGAATTCCTTAATTTACAACAACCAAAAACGAAGAATGGACAAAAGACCAAGCTCATTATCGAAGGGCACTTCACTATAAAGTAGGGTGACCAAACGTCCTGTTTTTCCAGCACATGTCCTGTTTTCAAGTACTGTCCTGGCCGTCCTGCCTGGTTTTTTGAACGTGATGAAAATGTCCTGGTTTTCATAATTTTCCATTGGGCCATTAAATTGACCGGCAGTCGAGTATTAGTTGCAGCTTCGGCGCTCCTACCACACAAATGCATGATGCATTTGATTTGCGTTAGTGAGCCTGCCCACCCACGTGCAAAGCACTTTAAAAAGAGGTTGCACGCCGCAGAAGAAGAGACAGCACTGTTATGCCTGATGGGTATGTCTGTTGTGACCATACCATTCAATTTTCACACAATATCCCAGATAGCAAAATTGTTCCGGGCCTTTTATGGCCCAAACACTGTCTTTGTTTGGCAATCATACGCCAGGAATGCAGGGCCAAAACAGCCCAAACAGTTTTGCCAAAAGCACACCAGAAAGATGCCAATGCCTTACCAGACAAGAGCCAGAAGACCTAAATTGGCCAATATTTATGCCATAATATCGCCAACGTCTTTGACCCTAGAAGCGAATGTTGAAAAGACGTCCACTGAGGAGCCAGAATGAAAGTTTTTATGACATCTGTTTTGGACATGATCTGCACGTCTGATATGACGTTCATGGAACCTCAAGGTTAAACAGTTCAAATGTGCTCATTGTGGACACATATTCCTTTTGTAATTGCAAATCAACTCAAAATCTTGAAAATGAAAGAAACTTAGCTCACACCTTTAGACACTTTAGGCAACTTTAGCATCTGTAATTCACACATCTTTGGATTGTGAGAGAAACCAGACCTGAAGGAAAGACTCTCTGGCTCAGGACTCAATCCAGGATCTTCTTGCTGTGAGGAGCCAGTGTTTCCCACTCATACACTGGTGCTGCCCTTAATCACAGATATAAGAGACACTTTGACTATTTCTGTCAGACGTCTACAGAAGCTCTTACTGAGAGTTAACAGAGGTTTAGATGTTGATGATTTATGGTTCATTTGAAGTCACCATTGTGGTGGGAAGCGTTTGCTTTAGTTGGGCTCTTGGTCCCTGTAGTTGTGTTAGCTTTTCTTTGGCTGCTGTAACTGTGTCTGTGAAACACAATAGCTGTGGCTGAGCAAGCAAAGATAAAGTGACATCAGGTGTTGTCAGCTCCTCGTTGATGATCACTAAATCGTCACAAAGTGAGCATCTGATGTTGTATTTTAAGTTTTTTGTTCTTGTTTGATACAATAGTAATTTGTCCACAATAACCTTGTGATACTGTGGTATTGGCACCAATAGTATTAAAAGGATCAATTATCTGGAAGGATGACCCCCAAAAAAAAGTATGTGCACCCAGCATTTTGAGCAAATATTTCACAAAGTCACACACTGAGATCAAGATTTGGCCTATGATTCACAACAACGGTGACAATCAAATCAAAAAAGTTTGGGAATCAAGCATGAGTTTTGCACTATGAATCCACCCATCATGCATTGCAGCATGAAACTTGTCACCGTTGTTGTGAATCATAGGCCAAATGTTGATGTCTGTGTGTGACCTTGTGAAATGTTTGCTCAAAATGTTGGGTGCACATACTTTTTTTGTCATTCTTCTGGATAATTGAACAATATAATGCTATTGGTACCAATTCTGCAGTTTCACAAAGGTATAGTAGCTATAAGAAAATTACAATTGTGCCAAACAATAAATAAACAAAAATCAGATGCTCACTTTGTGATGATTTAGATCATCAATGAGAAGCTGACAACACCTGATGTCACTTTATCTTTGCTTGCTCAGCCACAACTATTGTGTTTCACAGACACAGTTACAGCAGCCAAAGAAAAGCTAACACAACTACAGGGACCAAGAGCCCAACTAAAGCAAACGCTTCCCACCACAATGGTGACTTCAAATGAACCATAAATCATCAACATCTAAACCTCTGTTAACTCTCAGTAAGAGCTTCTGTAGACATCTGACAGAAATAGTCAAAGTGTCTCTTATATCTGTGATTAAGGGCAGCACCAGTGTATGAGTGGGAAACACTGGCTCCTCACAGCAAGAAGATCCTGGATTGAGTCCTGAGCCAGAGAGTCTTTCCTTCAGGTCTGGTTTCTCTCACGATCCAAAGATGTGTGAATTACAGATGCTAAGTTGCCTAAAGTATCTAAAGGTGTGAGCTAAGTTTCTTTATTTTCAAGATTTTGGACAAACACACACTGTCTGTGAGTTGATTTGCAATTACAAAAGGAATATATGTCCACAATGAGCACATTTGAACTGTTTAACCTTGAGGTTCCATGAACGCGTCTATATCAGACGTGCAGATCATGTCCAAAACAGACGTCATAAAAACTTTCATTCTGGCTCCTCAGTGGACGTCTTTTCAACATTCGCTTCTAGAGTCAAAGACGTTGGCGATATTATGGCATAAATATTGGCCAATTTAGGTCTTCTGGCTCTTGTCTGGTAAGGCATTGGCATCTTTCTGGTGTGCTTTTGGCAAAACTATTGGGCGTTTTGGCCCTGCATTCCTGGCGTGTATGATTGCCAAAACAAAGACAGTGTTTGGGCCATAAAGGCCCGGAACAATTTTGCTATCTGGGATGCAATCAATAAACACGTTTCTAGAACTCTTACATTTTATTTTCCTACAAGATAACCCCATACCAAAATCATGGAACTTTTTTAGTCTTATTTACAAATGCTTAAACACAACATGTCAGAAATGAATATGTTCCAAACCTTAAATATATAAAGCCTCTACTTCTGCAACAACAGCACAAAAATATTGAAAAATACATCAAACAAATACTGAAACAGCTAAGCATTTTTAAGTAGCAGATCACTGAATTGTTGTAAAATCGCTGATTTCAATCTCAGTCGGTGTTAAAGTTATTTCCATTACATGCATTCAACACTCCACCCAAAAATGTAGAATGACTTACAGTAAAAGGAAATGGGCTTAGAGTAAAAGGAAACTGAATGAAAAAAAACAACAGATTTCATATTGTCTGCAGGTAGAACTGAAACATGCAGTAGTGCACCTTTAAAGTACTTTTCTTAACACAGCAACACACCTGCAAAACACTAGCACTAGTGTCCTATCCAATATAAACACATAGTCAATCATAGCACAATGCCTTTTGAAATACTAACAGTTAATTGCACTACAAAACTGGATTAGCCTACTACTTGTCACACAGCAAAATCCTTAAATGTACATTGCTAGTGTATATATGAGTCCACACTCAAAGTAGTGTTGCACGGTATACCGGTACCAGAAAAGTATTGTGATACCCTGCTATTACAAGCGATGCGATATGGAATTGTATTAGTACCGGTACTTTAAGAAGGACCGCACGTTAATAAGAGCTGTATTTATTTGTGTCGATGTGTGACAGCAGGAGTCAGGACGTGTGTGCAGATCTCTCCACCGTTCACTAAACATTGGGCGCAGAAGAGTTAAATATACACACGCAGCGCATGACAAAGAAAGCAACAGAAACATGCGGGCATGAGAAAATATAGCGCGGCGGGATGTGCTCGCCTCGCGCTGCGGACTTTGATCTGAAGCGCGAGTACACGCCTTTCAGACAACATGCGATCGCGATTCAGTTCTTTCTGATTATGGATTTCAATGGTCAAAGATATGTAAAAAATGCACATCCTAGCGAGTATTAAGGTAAACACAGTCGGGGTGTCTTTAGTGAACGTGTACAGTTGAGGTGATTGGATCGGTGTTAAGCCAGACTAATATTCTGTGTGATTAATGTTAATCAAACAACAATGAAAAATAGAAAACCACCCCATGGTTGGCTAAACAATTTTAATATATTCATTGTTAATCAGTGTATACTGTAGTTAATTTATTGACTGAATTGCCAGCTGAATTGAATATATTAAAAAAAAATTGTGGATTATTTAATTTCTTTCTTGACTTGCTATACTGTTAAATAGACCTATAGCTGAAAAATAAAGCACTGTTTTTGTCATATTGTTTGTAATTTGCATTTTTTGCTTATTTTTAAAAACAAAGATTGCAATAAGAAGAAATGGTCAAAAACCAGGGCAGGAACATGCCAGCCACGTGAGTTTTTAGTTAAAAACAACAACAATAACAACAAAAAACATTATTATTAATAAGTTCTGTTGTCATATTCAATTACTTTTACTGGGTGTTTTTTTTACCGTGGTATCGATTAAGTATCGTTATCGAGGTATTTTAGTCTGGTATCGATCGAAGTCATAATTTTGGTATCGTGACAACACTAACTCAGAGTGTTAAAAGGTGACACCGAATCAGTGTTGAAGTTAATGAGATAATTAAGTGATGATTGAGGATTAATGATGAACACCTGCTGTTAATAAGCTGTTACCTGATGATAATGAGCAGAATCACTAAAGGAAAGAGAAACACAAGAACTACAACTGACTTCAGCCACAGCTTTAGATGAAATCAACTGAAGATAAAAAGACATTAAATCTCTGAAGATCTCAGCAGAGGAGGATTAAACAACTCCACAAACAGCATTACTAGCTTCACACACTAACCAGCTCCTACAAAACTCGGTCCTGCTCTGTTTTATATACAGTAACGTTAATAATCACATCCATAAACATGATTTCTGCCCAAGTCCTAACCCTAACCCTAAGTTTTGCCAACTATTTTCCAAGGAAATAAGCTAAAGCCTGCCCAAAAAGTTCGTTAAATGTTGCTAGATGACTTCATGCGTCAATTAGCATATGTGACGTCATCACGTCGTACTTTCGTTCTGCCAGCTTAAGTGTTTTCCTCCTAATCCGTGTTTACATACTGTCCAAAGACGTTCTCATTTCCTATACATTTTTGTCATACAATAGAACGAGTATGATACAGTGAATGACTTAATTTCTATATGTTTAAAATAATCTGAATTGAGAGATGTCAGAAACTGGATTAACTAAAGCTCTTTTATTGTGAGTAATATAAGTGATAAACACAAGAGAAGAATGGAAATCATAACGGGTCAAACTAAATTCTTTAAATATAAAACAAAGGAAGCAGATAAGTGATAAATCCGTAGCAACACAGTGTGCTCATGTGTAGCTCGCTCATTCACGTCTGTCAGCTGCTGTGTGTGTGTGTGTGTTCACCGGCATGCGCTGCTGCTCCTCTCAGCCATTCACTGAACAGGGTAGACCCAGAGAGAGGTGTGACGGCAAAGAGAAAGCAAGACCTCGCGCTCGCAGGACAGTACTGGCGACATTCTTGAAGTAACTGACGCTGGTACATAAAGTCGCTAGATTTGTCGCTAGTCTCTTTTTTTTTTTAAAGTTGCTATAGGGGTCTGAAAAGTCGTTAAATATAGCGACAAAGTCGCTAAATTGGCAACACTGGATTCTGCGCTCAACCTTTGTTTTGAATAGGCGCCCTCTAGTGGACGGAAAGGTTGCATAGGGCACCTTTAAGTATTGGTAAACGTTTGTTAGCAATTGTAAAAAATAATTGCATTGCATATTTACCATAACTGTAGTTTTTGTAACCCTAGCCCACTTTATTTTTACTTTGTGTTATTTTCTATATTTTTGACGACTGTGGCTCAAACCAACTTACTAACTTTAACCTTGTTACTCTTCATCAGTGTAAGTGATATTCTACAATGTATGTGTATGTTAAGTAAAGTGCTTGTGTGTGTGTTTGCTTGGTTAAAATTCCTAAAAATGTAGGTTGTTGATTAATGGCCATGGGAAAAGGTGGGTCACATGGCAAAACCAGTCACTGGTCTATCAAACCCAACCAGGTGAGGTCGGACCACTGTGATTCTCAATTCAGGAAATTACTGGAATTGTTAATTCAACGTTAATGGAATGTTTCCGCATGTCACAGTTTTACTTTAAATACACAGAAGTTCTACAGCATTCCAAAACATAGCCAACCCTTTTTTTTTCAGATAAGAGATCAAATAACTGATAAATGACATTACATGACATGCTTTTCTGTCTGACTGCGGCACTTGCCTTTTAAAAAAGATATAATAAATATGCACACATAATATTTGCATATATTTATTTAGCAGATTCTACAACATAAGCACTCAGTCCTAAAGAGAAAGAGAAGTGTAGTGATACAAAGCGCAGACTTCTGGAGGGGTTTAAGGGGATTCATTTGGAAAAAGTGAATAAATGAATGTGTAAAAAGTCCCCTATTTTGTTTTCATTTTGTGGTCAAAATTACAAAGTATTTGCGTTTATATTTTTTACGTAACAAAGAAATCTTGATAGAAGAGGTTGTATTTATGATATGCCATGTGAGAACATTTAAATCTCAATGATTTGCCAAAGCATAATTTTCTTATGGCAGAAATTGGCTTCTGATGTTACCTTAAAAAACAAAGAAAACCTTGTGTTGTGCTGCCATTTAGAGATAATGGTTTTCTGTTTTCCAGCTCCAGAGGTCCCACAAGGGATTCCCATGTCCCCCATCCCTGCGGCTGCCCAGGGTGAGCAGTAAAGATTACCCAGACTCTGCATTCAAGTACTAGAAGCTTTCAGCAAGCAGAATATGCTTCTGTATAGAATAGTATGTTAGAGGTTTATGATCACATTATTATTCATTTTCATCAGTATTACCTCTTTTTCTATGCATTTGTAACAGCAGGTGCTTTTCCACCACAAATGATTGGTGGCCATTTTGCCCAGCCCAACACTGTCTGCCAGATGCAGCAGGTTATCTATGTTCCTCCACCGGTGGATCAAAATGCAAGAAATGATAATCAACCAAAAAAGGCTGGCGGACCAAAAAAGGGTCGCGAGAATGTGCCAGCAAAGAAACAACCAAAAAAGGGTAATTCTACTTGTTTTTCTGAAGTGAAACTTCAGTTACAGCAAGCACTTAAGGTTAACTATGAGCTAGTGTGCTCCATAACAATGACGAAATTTGCATTTAGAAGATATAAGCATTCAAAATGTACAGTCTCTCACTTCCGTCCAATAAGGATCAGTGATTTTGATGACAGCACTTCAGCTTCCCATCAGATTTTCTGTCCAATCAAATGCTCTCTAGAATCTGAAGCCCCGCCCCCTACATTATAAACAGACACTGGAGCAGCGACTGAAATCTGTCACTTGTTCACACATTTACTCTTTTCTACATGGTGAATGGCACATAGTGTAATAGGGGTTAGGGAATGATTCAGACAGTGTAAATATGCTTTCTATTGTGATGAATGAAGTCTGGTTTCACATCAGTGTCACCCGAACCACCGCAGCTCCGAACCAGAAACACAATTGCACGGCAAAACATAACACACACATTTGAGTTCTGCACAGAATGCTGTATTTTAAAGGGATATGCAGGAGATTAGGAGGAGAAACAGATAAAACCGGTGCCATGCATCAACATAAACTAAACTTTTCACTACACATTCTCAGCATGATTATGTTCATTATGTTTTGCGTTATTAAGAGTTTCATACTCAAACACAAAACCTTCAGGTTAGAAGCCCGATTCTCTAACCATTAGGCCGCAACTGTCTAAAGGGGAGGAACTGTTTGATATGTCCCACCCTGTCTTCCTGTTTCAATGGAAATTACGTCAACACATTGAATAACGCAGCGTGTTTCAAAGCACTTCAGTGGGCCTTTGGGACAGCGGTCCAAGATGGCGCCCTGAGCACATGTGTGTTTGTGAGCTCTGCAATCCCAACCTTGTTTTAAAGTAGCTGTAATGAATCTTAAGATATATTAAGAAATTACTTGTTAACAACAACAATGGGAGGACCTTAAAAGAGAAAAGGCTCAAAGAAGTCAGGGAAACCCAGCAGGCACAGTATTTCAATGTGACGTCAGGAAAATATTAGACTCCAAGTAATCCAGCGTCAATCAGACGTCATATTTTGGTTGAAAATTGACATCTAAACCCAACGTTTGTTTGACGTCAAGCTCTAACGTCAGACAGACCAGAATTTTTATTGGAATAAACACAGCATAGCAAAATTGTGAAATTCATGGCAGCACATTAAATCTCTGAAGATCTCATCAGAGGAGGATTAAACAACTCCACAAACAGCATCACCAGCTTCACACATTACTAACCACACTGACTTTATTTCTGTCACACGACTACAGAAGCTCTTATTGAGAATTAACAGAGGTTTAGATGTTGATGATTTATTGAAAATAATAGTTCAGTGTTTGTTTTAGTAGTAAAATGTAGACTTTTACATTTTAACATTATTTTTTCTCTGCTGTGTTTGTTATGGCAGTAAAAGACAATGTAATCAGATGATAGTGTCTACTTGATAATAAAGATATAATCATCATATAGTGGTGTATTTCACTGATATGTAGTCGGGTGTTTAAGGGTAATCTGCACAATTATCACAAACAAAATGATGGCTCTGAGATCAGTAATTACACAGCTTCCTGATACTATGCAATTCTCCGGCCTTTAAACTTCAGAGAATGTATTAAGTATGATTTTTCTTCTTATATTTTCTACTGATATTACCTTAAAAAACAGTGAAAACTTCATGTAGTGCCGTCATTTGGAGATCATGGTTTTCTGTTTTCCAGCTTCAGTTGACGAACAAGTGCCGAACGTCGTCACAGCCCAGCCGACTGCGTCTGCCCAGGGTGAGCAGTAAAGATTACCCAGACTCTGCATTCAAGTACTAGAAGCTTTCAGCAAGCACATTATGCTTCTGTATAGAATAGTATGTTAGAGGTTTATGATGAAATTATTATTAAGTTTCATCAGTATTACCTCTTTTTCTATGCATTTGTAGAAGAAGAAGTAATTATTCGACCACGTCTGACTGATGTCCCCGTGCAGATGAAATGTCCTCACTGTCACAAGAAGGTCCTCACACAGACAACATTTAACAATGGCATGCTGGTGTGGATCCTCTGTGCAGTTCTAGGCTTTTTAGGGTAAGGAACCGCATTCATCAGATTTCAAATTGATCAAACATATATGAGAAAATAAAATCACTACGTTTTTCAATCCAGGATCTGGCCGTGTTGTTTGATTCCCTTCTGTGTGGATTCCTGCAAGGATGTAGAGCATGTCTGCCCAAACTGCAATAGCCTCCTCCATGTGTACAAACGCGCATAGCTTGTTCTAAAGCAAGACCAAAAGACATACTTTGGAGTGTCTGAAATGGCATAATCATCACTGGGTTTTCTGATTAACACCATGATTTGAAAAAAATCTTATGGGTTTCTCTTTCTTTCTTAATGCAAATATATCTACATACAGAATATCATTTATATCTGTTTCTTATTGTAACATTTAAAACACTCTAAAAATGCTGGGTTAAAAACAACCCTACACTGCAAAAAGAGATGTGTTAAAAAACAACACACTGAGTGTGTTGATGGTATTTTGACACATGTTGTGTAGATATAACACAACAAGTGTGTTCAAATGAAACAGCAGTGTGTGTTTTGGCAGCCAATCACATCATGCCTCTTTCAAAAGCTTTCACCGCTTCTCACTTGTGATTACTAACCAGACGGACTTTATTTCTGTCAGACAGAAGCTCTTATTGAGATGAACAGGATTTAGTGTTGATGATTCATTGAATGTTTGATTTGAAGTCACCAGAATCGTGATTAGTGGCTTCTTTATTTGACCTCTTGACCCTGGACTTCTTCACTTCAGCTTTTCTCTGTTTGCTGGAACTGTGTGTTTATTCATCACATTTGAAACAGCAGAAATAACAGGAGAAAAACATGATCAGATGATAATGACATCATCACATGCATTTGTTGAGCTTGGCAAGTGTTTGACCCTAAGGACCAATAGTGTACAATTACACAATTGGTCCAATTACTATAAATATATTCTTCTTTTGTAAATAATGTTATTTATAAAAATGTTGATGCCATTGTTTGCACATATGTTTGTAGATATTCAGTGTGTACAGGATGTTCTAGTCTATGATACCACAAAGACACACACACACACATCAGGAATCAGCTCATGAATCTCAACAATGGTGACAAACTAAAAGCTGCATGACGGGAGCCACCATACACAACTCATCCATGACTCCCAGCATGCATTGCGGCATGACGCGTTTAGTTCGTCACCATAGTTGAGATTCATGAGCTGATTCTTGATGTGTGTGTGTGTTTCTGTGTGGTACCATAGACTAGAACATCCTGTACACACTGAATATCTTCAAACAAATATCTGCAAATAATGACATCATTAATATAAAAGTATTAATTATAAAAGAAGAATATTTTTATAGTTATTGCTCAGATATCAAACACTTGCCAAGCTCAACAAATGCATGTGATGATGTCATTATCATCTGATCATGTTTTTCTCCTGTTATTTCTGCTGTTTCAAATGTGATGAATAAACACACAGTTCCAGCAAACAGAGAAAAGCTGAAGTGAAGAAGTCCAGGGTCAAGAGGTCAAATAAAGAAGCCACTAATCACGATTCTGGTGACTTCAAATCAAACACAAGTTGACACAAGTTGTGTACCTATAACACATTAGTGTGTAAAAGGTTTCAACGCACTTCTGAGTAAGAGGAATAACACATTAGACATAATGTGTAAAAGAAACAACAAAACGTTGATTTCAACACATCATGTTATAAAGTGCCGACACACACCATCGTTGTGCAGTGTATGCAGTGTTTATGATCTCAAACAATCAGGCCTGTGTTAATAAAAGTTATTAATACACATTTGTTTTATCAGTTGTTACATTTTAATTGAACTCAAAGTGCAAACTCTGTTAACTGTTCTCTCTTCATGAGCTTCTCTCTAAAGCAGTATTATTGGTGAGGTGTTAAATTGTGAATGATTGAGTTGATAGAGTCATAGAGTTTGAAACGTTGTGTTTTGTGTGCACATGCGTTCTGTACTCAACTACTGATTAACTGCTTAATAATTTAGTTTCACTTTATTTTTAAAGTTACTTCTGAGTATGTAATTACCTGACACAATTTCTGTGTTAAATGACACATTTATTGTGTCAAATTTGACACAACATGTGTTGTCCCTGAGTACACACACTACATGTTGTGTCAGTTTTAACACATCTCTTTTTAGAGTGTAGTTGGGTTGAAAATGGACAGTCCCAGCGATTGGGTTGTTTTAAGCAAACATTTAACCCAACCCCTAGGTTAAAACCACCCAATTGCTGGGTTTGTCCTTTTTCAACCAAACTTGGGTTGTTTTTAACCCAGCATTTTTTTTAAAGTGAATGAACTCTGCAGGGTGTACTGATCATGCAATGTAATGTAATAAGCAAACTATATTTTTGCACAGCACAATTTTATTTCCATGTTTTGATTAATTTAATAAATTGTTCTCAAGGTAAAGGTCTGCAAATCCTGTTTTTTTAATCTTTATAATATAGCTACCCACTTTATAAGACCAATGATATTGGACCCGCTCTCTAATTAAGCACATTTGTATTGGTGCATCTCAATCACCTCCCTAGCTGCCTAGGCCATTAATCAGTATATGACAGTATAAATGTACATGAACTGCCCTGACTTCTGAAATAGGGAGCTGATTGAGCCACAGCATCTGTTCACTTTTCAGAGCGCAGTCAGTCAAACCCATTCCACTTGAGGAATGCCCTAATAGTTACCAAACACATTCCTGGAGCCCCCCCAACACTGCACTTTTTGGATGTCTCCTTTGTCTGACACACCCTTTGCAGGTCTTGGAGCAGGGGTGCCCAAACCTGCTCCTAGAGGGCCACTGTCCTGCACAGTTTAGCGTCAACCCTAATTAAACAAAAAACATTTTCACAATTTCTTTTTAAAATAATATCAGCTCAGAATATTAAAATGAACACTAAATCATTGTTATAGTTAGTTAGATAATTAGGTGGTTAATTGAGTGAGTGATGAGTGTCCGTTAGTGATGAACACCTGCTGTTAACAAGCAGACTCAATGAAGAAAAGAGTCAACATTTTAGGTCCCCATTATGGTGATCAGTGTTAGCTTTAGTTGGGCTCTTGTCCTATTAAATATTATTTATTTTTTTGGCTGCGTTAACTGTGTGTTTCTAAAGCACATTTTTCATAGTAAAAAAAAAAAAGATAGAGAGTATTTGGTATTCCTGGTTATGTTTTCACAATCATCATGTAATCTCTGAGTATGTGGATAGTGAGTTAAATACTAAGCATTTCTACAAATTTATTTTGAATTGGTAATGAACACTGGCCCCCCATCCACAAAGACCATGCAAATTGTTTATGTTTAACATTGAATATAATATTTTAAGGACTAAATATTTGACATCAACAGCACCGAACATTTGTGTAGAATTGTATTCTCAAATCATGCCTCCACTTTATTTTGGTTGATGTTTTTTAATTGAGAAAAGTTTAAATTTTTAAAGTTTTAATTTTTTTTAAAGGTTGCTATGCAACCCCCGAATCAGCTACGCTGTCAGTCTAATCAAGAAAACCATCACCACAATAGAAGGCCCGCCTCTCCCTTCATTCGATTGGACAATGGGGAAAAAAACACAATGACGTTGGACTTCGTGCTCACAGAGCACTCCTGGAAAAACGCGAGGCGCAGCAGGCGATTAAAACGTGAGGCGCCCAGGCCACACAAACAGTGCACATAACGCTCACTGCCAACAGAAAACTATTTTAAAAAGGCTCTGTACCTGGCCACTTCATTTTCTGGAGGCACCACTGATGACAGAATCATGGATCATAGTTGAAAATCCTGTCATCCATGACATTTCAACTATGCTCAGTAAACACATTTACCAATCATGTGTATGTTCCTTTCCTGCATACTAAGTTCTGAAGTCATGTTTCCATAATCTTATCATTTGTTTGACAGAACTAGCAAAACTACTCAGACTTATGCTATATGGTGTTTTACAGTTGGTTTCATGTTTCTAGGTCAAATGGCTACTGAGTTTAGATTTACAGAGATAAATGAGTACACCACAAGGAGTACAGCACAAATATTAATTATATTAATTATATTTACACTGCTATATTTATTTGAAAACAAATAGAATATAAATTCCACAAACAGAGCCACGAAAGGGATATTTTTAACAACATTTCCCATTTAATGTAATGTCATAATGAGAAAGCTATAATAAAATAAAATTGATATGAAAATAAAATCATTTTAAAAAATGTGCTTTGTGCTGTGCAAAGAAAACCTACTCATGCATTTCCAAGTTTGGCTTGAGTATGAATGAGTATATAATAGGCATTTTTGCGAATGTCAAATATAAAACTAACTTAACTGCAGGGTTGCCAGGTCCCAGAAAAGCTTCCAGACTAAAGCTGGCTCAAAACATGCATCGCTTTTTTTCTCACACCCGTACTCAAAACCCGTCCAGAGGAAACAAAAACTAGCCCAATTTCCCTTCTGTCCAATCACAGTTGGCAGCTGGGGGATTCCCAAAGGGAATTTAAATCTTCCCAACAATCTTTAAAAGGTTTTAAATCTTATTTCAGAATCAGAATCAAAATGAGCTTTATTGCCAAGTATGCTTACGCATACAAGGAATCTGTCTTGGTGACAGAGCTTCCAGTGCACAGAAAGAATGGCAGCAACAAGACAGATAATGAAAGTAAAATAAGTGAATTAAAATAAATGTATAAAAACAACTCAATGTATAGATTTCTTGATATCCAAAAGTTTAATCGGGATCAGAATGATCTGGATTTGGAAATCCTGTTTTGCTATCCAGGATCAGGTAATCCATCTTACTTTTGTTTCGGTTTTTCAAAGCAAAATCGGGTAACAGTTTCAGACATCTCATGTTAATCTTGAGTACCTGGTGCATTGCATCCTTCATATCTCAATAAACTCTTTTGTTTTATTTGATTTATAAAAGACAGATACGCTACCGACTCTTTCCGAAAACTCTGCAGGAAAGAGGATCTTGAATGTCCAGAGTTGAGGACCCCTGCACTACATGATGAACACTACATGATCAACATCACCGGAGCAAACATTCTCTTGCAGCTCTAGCCATAATAAACACAGTTACAGCAGCCGGAGTATAGCTAAAATTAAAAAGTCAAGAATCAAACTAAAGCAAACACTCATCACAATGATGGTGACTTCAAACAAAACATTTTCAAGCAAACATCAACATCTTAACCTCTATTAATATTAATACAAACTTCTGTAGGCGTATGACAGAAATAAAGTAAATCTGGTTGTAATAAGTGTACTGCCATGCATTTAAACTGTTTTGGGTTTTGTTCTTGTGTTTATTCCAACCTAATTTCGACCCCTGCCCAACGTTAGAGTTTGACGTAAAACAACCCAACTTTCATTTTCAACCAAAATCCAAAGTCTGATCGACATTGGAGTCTACATCCTGAACCTGCTTGGCAGGCTCCACCCATTCAAGTGCCTATTCGAGAAGCGTCTCGCAGCAGCCTGCGGTGGACATCCAACTCCGCCCACATCCAAGTGTGACGTCAGAAGCCTGGCCAATGTCGCCCTGCAGCCGATTCTTAAGATTTTATTGATCATGTCTATCACAGTACAGATTGCCCACACCAAACACCTCCCTAAACCTACCCATCACTGTAGCCAATTAAATTAGTTGTAGGGCGGGATTTCTGACATCACATTTGGATGTGGGTGGAGTTGGAAATCTACCTCATGCTGAGCGAGCCCTATATCACCTATTCTGACAGTCTCTCTATCTGCCGCACTGTAGGAAAGGGCATCAGAATTCCCACAGCTCTCCACCGACTGCAGGTATGTGTCATATTATAAGTTTGGGTGTTTTTGATTGAAAAGGTATTCTTAACTTTGGATGATGTGCTTCCACAGCCACTTTGTGATGTTTGGATACAGATACAGGTTGTTACATGAAGTCCTGGGATAAATGTGTTTTAAGTTCAATATTAAGAAGGCTGAACAGATCATGTTAAAAGTGGTCACCTTAGTGTACTTTCTATTCACTGCCATCTGTCCATAGTTTGTTGCGGTGTTTAATGCATGCCAGTAATTGGATTTATTAAAGAATTTAAATTTGAAGTAGTTCTAAGTTTGAATCAGTTTTAAAAGCTGTAAAGGTTTAAGTCTCTCAAATACATTTCCTACATTTCTCTCCAATATGGAAGGAAATTTTATTAAATTATGTGAAGAATTTTAACTGTAACAAGATGATTGACAGCGAAACTTGAAATGGTGACAGGATGCACGTAGATAAGTGACAGAGCTATGATGACAGTGGTGTGTCCTGCTTGCCTACTCTTCTCCTACACACTCAGAAGTATGTACTTTTTCTTCACAAAAGGCATAAGTAGGTAAATTGGGTCGCAGGGTTGTGTTACAATGTGATGTTGGTTCAACATTCTCGGAAAATGAAACACAAGAACTGCCAGCCACAGCCATAAATTAAATCAACTGAAAATACATTAAATCTTGCTTATTATAAAACAAATTGACTTTATTTCTGTCTGAAATCTACAGACTGTGTTTTTTTTATTTTTAATTAACAGAGGTTTAGATGTTGATGTTTTGTTGGAAAGATTGGTCACCATTATGGAGATCAGTGTTTCCTTTAGCAGTGGGCAGTTTGACTCTTTATTCTTAACTGATAAAAATTATTCTGTGGTGAAGTAAATGCTACAGAAAAAAACAAATGCAATTTCTAAATAAAAAGGTTGATTCAGGCAAGAATTTAAAAAAAAAGTAAATTCTGTATTAGTACTCAATTCAAGCAAATTTCTCAGCTTTTTTGATACTGGTGTTCCCAGTATCATGCACTAGGGCATTAATAAATAATAAGGTTGATTTTTTTGTTGTTGCTGCTGTTTTCCAGCTGTATTTACACATTTTATCATTTGTTGTTAAGTTTTAGCCTGGTTAAAAAAACAGACCATTCTGTGAGTTATGGTCTGGCAAAGCTTCATAGACAAATCATTTTCAAAGGGGCATCACCAACGGACGATGATGTATGCAGAGCGACGGAGAAACATCTGATTTCCAAAGGGGTAATCCAGCCCCCGGAAAGTGTACCTTCCATAGTGGCTTTTTCACTTTCCACAACTACTAGAGGACTTACAACTGTCAGACAGGTTGCGTACGTCACATCTACGTCGTCAAGCTCAGTCTGAGGCTGCGCAGTACGCTCAGCCATCAGGAAGGGAGTGCTTCTCAGTGACTTCAATTCTCTCTGTTGAAGTCTATAGGATCGCTCTGTCCATTTATTTTACTGTCTATGATCAAACTGGATCTGACTCTTCTTTTGCTATTTCTCAAACGTATACAAAACATGGAGTACTACTAGTGGCCCTAGTGGTGAGGATGAACATAGCCCACAGAAAAGATAGTATGCCTTGTAATAGGCTATGACTGTTACACTACTGCTTTGGATGAGGAATTACAATTGGTCATAAAGTAGGTACAGAATAATAATTTGGTTCTCAACTTAAATATATATATATATATTTAAAACAAAGTTAAATATGTCTTTAAAGAGTGTACCTATGATCATATAGAGGAAATAAGTCTTCTTGGAGTTATATTAGACAGATGGCTGAAGTGGTCAAAACAGATAGAAAATGTGGTAACAGTTAGGGGAAACTTTTTACCACAGCACTGTAATTCTCAAATTGTGCAAACTATTAATTGGACATATTGAACCACCCTTTCATTAATCTTTTTCTTTACCAATCCAGAATGAGTTTCAAAAATTGCTGAAAAAGAAACAACCTAGGAGAATCTAGGGTCAAGAGTACAACTGAAGCAAACATGGATCACAATGATGGTGACCTCATACAAAACATTTCTAACCAAAAATCAACATTTAAAACTCTGCTAATCTCAATAAGAACTTCTATAGACATCTTACAGAAATAAAGGGCCCTATCATACACCGGTGCAATGCGACCAGTGTTTTTAGCTAATTTCAACCCAACACAGTTAAAATTTTCACGTCCTGTGCCACATTTTTTAGCAAATGCACTTGACCATGCGCCTAATGTACCGACCATCTTTCCATTGTTAAACTAGCAAAAGTGGATTCGGACACGCCCTAAGTGCACAATGCGCTTCAGACCATGCGCTCAGATCAGACATAAAGTCAGTCTGGGCTGTGTTTCCCAAAAGCATTGTAAGCCTAAGTTGATCGTAGAGACCATTGGTGGCAAATGTTTGACAGAATGTTTCAGGAACGTCATACTAACTGTTTTTCTCATTCACAGATTGTTGATAATGGATAAAGAACAGTCCCCCCCTCCATATCCTGGACCACCATTGGTCCACACCAACATTCCCTACCAGGCGCAGCAGGTTTCCTATCAAACCCATCCAGGTCAGTGGACCCTCACTCTGCCCAGTCAACTATTTTATCTCTCACTGATCTCACCATGAGCTCCCAGGATTCTCGTGATATGGTCACAATGTGAGGTCACATCAAGCTAAAAGTGTAACCTCACTGTGTGCTAATACTATGGTCACTATGTGAGGTCAAAGTGCACAAAGACTAGGTACCCAGCATGCATTACAGCATGAAGCTTTTGATTGTCATCATTGTTGAGATTCCTAAACTGATTCTTTATGTCTCTGTGTCTAAATGACACAGTAGTTCAAAATGTTTGTGTCGTATTATGCATTTCAAATCCATTATAAATGATAATGACACTGCTGGATCTCATACCATATAATCAAAGGCTATTATAATTACGAATAAAAAATTAATAACACCTCACAAAAAGTACTCACTAAATCTAGGTGATGATTTTGTTATTATCAATGACAAACCAACATCACCTGAATGCATTCCCTTTTGGGTTTCCTTGGCATAACAAATGTGTCTAAAAAAACACAGTTACAGCAACCTGAGAAAATATAATGTTAAAAGTTAAGAGTCCAACTAAAGCAAACGCTGATCACTGATTTGTTGACATCAAACAAAACTCTGTTAATTCTCAATAAGAGCTTCTGTAGACGTCTGACAGAAATAAAGTCAGAGCTAGTTTTAGTTGCTACCCTGTGGTGCATTTCCCGAGGATCATTAGCCAACTCTGGATAAAAGTTCTGTTGTTATCAGTATACCTGAAACCACACACTGTAAAAAAAAAAAAGGCCAAATTTTAACAGCAACATATTATTTTCTATGAACAGTAATATACCATAGAAAACAATACACTCTGGAAGATATTTGTCATTTTGGAGAAAGTAGCCTACCCTACAGGAATGTACTGTGAGTTAACAGCACTCAAAGTCGACACTCAGAGGCTGTGTTCCACATCACATCCTACACCCTCATTCACTATTCCCTACACTAGTTCACTAATAAAGTCCAGATACTGATGAACACCTGATGTTAACAAGCAGAATCACTAAAAGACAGAGAAACAAGACAAGGAAAAAGGATGATATCAACTGTAAAAAAAACACACACATTAAATATCTGAAGATCTCATCAGAGGAGGATTAAACGACTCCACAAACAGCATTACCAGCTTCACACATTACTAACCAGTTAAGAATGATTGAGAATTAACAGAGGTTTATATGTTGATGGTTTATTTAAAATAATAGTTTAGTTTGAAGTCACCATTATGGTGATCAGTGTTGCATTAGTCAATACATGCTGGGAGTAGGGTTGGGTATCGTTTAAATTTTAACAATTCTGATTCTGCTTCAGTATCGCGCACTATACAGTATGAGCGGTGGCTTTCTGTGCACGTGCTTTGGATGTGTTGCAAATGAGTCTTAGTGAATTTAAATGGAATTGATACGAGGAGTGAAACTCTCTATTTAACTGACAAGGACTGACAGGATGCTTCAGTATAAGACTATAAAATGAAAAACAAATGTTTACAGGATAACATTTCCCTTATCTCAGGTTTGAAGGGTTCTGTATGTTTTCTCTTTCAGCTCCAGAGGTCGCTTACAACCAACAGCCCGTCATGTCCACCATCACTCAGGGGGGCCTGTCTACTGCACCTGCTCAGGGTGAGCAGAAAAGCCCTAGATTCATGAAACTCTTCTGTTCAAACACCTGTAGAGAATACTATACTTGAGGTTTATGATCATATATTATATGTATCTTTCATCAATATTGCCTTGTTTTTCTGCATATGTATTCCCAGTGGTAGTTATACAACCACCACTGACTGAAGTTCCTGGGGAGATGAAATGTCTTCATTGCCAGGAGCAGGTCGTCACGGAGACGAAATACATAATTGGAATGACGGCGTGGTACTGCTGTATTCTTATTGGAGCATTACTGTAAGGAACTGCACTCACCGTATTCTCATGTACAGACATTTGACTATCTGAAGAAAAAAATGGATTCAGACATATATAGAAACTTGTATATCATGTATTTAAATGAGTGCTGTCAACATTAACATGTATGATTTTTTTCCCCCTTCAGTTTAATGCGTTAACGCAACCTTTTTTTCTGTCATCCTCTGGCTTTTAAAGCATTCAAACGTCAGTATCGCATCCAGGCAGCGTGCCAGACTAGAGTTGTTTCGCGCTTGAACGTACAATAACAGTCAGTTTTGTCGAGGATCCTCATAAATTAGTTAAGTAAAGTCTTAAATGGATGTAAAGAGTGAAAGAGTGAAAATGGGATGCTTGTGAGAACCTTGTCATTTGCAGCGCTTTTAAACATCCGTTCACTTAAAGGGCACCAATTATGCCCCTTTTTACAAGATGTAATATAAGTCTCAGGTGTCCCCAGAGTGTGCCTGTGAAGTTTCAGATCAAAATTCCTAACAGATCATTTAATATACCATATTGAAAATGCCAATTTTGGGGTTGAAGAAAAATGAGCTGTTCTGTGTGTTTCCCCTTAAATGCAAATGAGAGGGCGGAGCCTACACATCTCGTTCACAGCTTGTGAACACCAGAACACGCCAATGAAAACTCAAACATGATATCTGTGTGTTTTAATGATCATCTCTATCGCAGACACATTCATGTGACATTGCAGTTCTTCATCATCATGAAATATTATTATCTGCATGCATTTTAAAGCCTTATCACTCTCGCGCACAGAGCTGGATGTCAGCACATCCGTGAGTAGTCATTAAACTAGTTCTCTTGCATATGTTATTGCGATTAAACTGCCAAATTCTCGCAAGGTAATGAAAACACTTGGTTGTGCCTGTGCACGTATGCAGTTACAGAAATCTCGTGTGTATATTAGATCTATCTGTCATTACTAAATTGAAAGAGGTTTAATACAGTGTGTATTGCTCTTGCTGCTGTTAATATGAACCGAACAACAGAAAATCACTCACTGCTCTTGACTGCCTGAACTTTAGTAGCTTTAATAAGAACACATCTCTTACTTGAATGCTGCTGTTAATGCTCTGGAGGAGATAAACATGGCGAACTGTGAACAACTCAGCTCTCTGAGGGAGGGGTCTGTGCTAGTATGTCAGTGTCCATCAACATGTGTGGGCGGGGCCTCTGCAGTGTGACATCACACACTGGAAACGGCTTGTGCTGAGACACTGCTTATGATTTATGGGGATTCAAAAAAAAAAGGAGTGGGTGGATTTTTACCAATATAGGGTGGTTGTGTACACACACTGCCAACACACATTTATGTTCAAACACCTTATAAAAGTGAATTTTGCATAATAGGTGACCTTTAAGAACAAAACATTTCTAGTCAACAACTTAACCACAAACAACCTGGATTTTTTGCTTCTAAATGAAAAGTGGTTAGAAGAAAACTGCAGTGCAACAGTCCTCAATGAAACAGCCCATCCTAACTTTACTGTAGAGCGGTTGGGAGAGGTGGAGGTGTTGCTGCTCTTTTTAAAGATGTCTATCAATGTAAGCAAGCATCATTTGGTGATTACCTGTCTTTTGAATATCTGGGTATTGTGTAAAAGGTGCTCCACGCATTCTACTTATCATTATTTACAGGCCTTTATAATATTCTCCAGCCTTTATTGAAGACTTTACAGAGCTGTTATCAATAATTTCCTCAGAGTTTGACTGTTTTGCTATTGCTGGGGATTTTAACATTCACATAGACAATGCTGCATCCAGTACAACAAAAGAGCTCATGACTGTTCTTAACACTTTTGATTTGACACAGCATTTACCTGGACCCATACACTCTACATTTACTTTACAGTAAGGGTCTAAACATTTCATCGATTTTTATTAAGGATGTGGCACTGTCTGATCATTTCTGTATTTTCTTTAATATATTGCTCTCTCCTGCCATTGAAGCTAGATCTGTCTCTGTCAAAAAGAGAAGCTTAAATGAGAACACTAATGTGCCTTTTATGAAGGCTATATCTCTAACACCAAGCATATCTGCAGACTGTTGATTTTCTCCTTGACTCTTTTAACTCAAAAGTTAAGAGTCTAATTGATGATATTGCTCCTCTGAATGTCAGGAAAAAGAGTGACAGACAGAAAGCACATTGGAGAAACTCAACAGCAGTGCAAATAATGAAAAGACAATGCAGGAAATCTGAACGCATGTGGCGGAAAACAAAACATGTAGTCCATTATAACGTCTATAAAGACAGCTTTCATGATTTCAATGTGGAGCTAGGCAAAGCTAGACAGACCTTCTTCTCAAATATTATAAACATAAACAACACACGCACTCTTTTTGCTACTGTAGAGAGACTAACAAATCAAATATTGACCAACTACAGACCAATCTCAAATCTCCCCTTCATAGGCAAGATCATTGAAAAGGTTGTCTTCAGTCAGCTGAACAAATTCTTAAGCTCAAACGGATTCTTTGACAATTTTCAATCCGGTTTCTGACCACATCACAACACAGAGACAGCGCTCATAAAGATTATAAATGATATTTGTCTCAATACAGATACAGGCAAAACATCAATTCTGGTACTACTCGACCTCAGTGCTGCATTCGACACTGTTGACAACAACATACTTCTTGACAGGCTGGAAAACTGGGTCTGCTTTGCTTCATTCTGCTTGTGGTAGCAAACAGTGCAAAGAAGCAGACTCAAGAAAGGGGAGGCCCTGCGAGGTAAAGGTAACGTCGCCTACAGGAGCCGGTCTTGGACCGACTTGTAAGGTCCAGGAGACATTGCGAACCTGCTCCATCTCTTCCATCTCAGATAGGGGTGACCGCATTTAGAGAATGTAATGGCAATTCAAATTAACTCCATTGCATTACTGGATAAGAGACAAACCTTAACCAATTGTCTTTATAAAGATTTATTTCTTGCTAGAAAGAGCCACAGTCAACACAATCATCAGTGCCTGCATCGAGTGTAACAGAAGACATAACAGAAGTCTCTTATACCCTCGTTGTCAAAACAATCCTTCAGTAGTTTTCCACAGAAGTGCTAAATAAAGACGAGTGCTCGTCTACATAATTAATAATTCTTCATCAGTGATTAGAATTTTTCCACTACAAGAATCAGGCAGATAGGGATCTATTTATGATCATTTTATTCTTATTTTTTAAATTCTCTTTACAACTGTTTTAAAGGTACACTATGTAGGATTTTTGCAGTCAAATATCCAAAAACCTCCAGGCCAGTGTTATATATTTTGTTCAGTTGAGTTCTTACAATATCCCAAATGTTTCCAACTATTTGTAAATTGTGAGAAAATCGCTATTTTTACCAATGAACCGGGACGTGTGAGCATAGCGTCTGAGGGAGTCGCCTGTCAATTGCGTCATATCTGCGTTACCCTCGTTTCTGGTTTGATTTTGCAGAAAAAGCTTTACTCTCACTGCAGTGTGAACAAGTGTCACAGCAGCCGCCGAGAGAATGCACAGAGTAACGTCATAACATCATTGTAAACACACTTAAATGTATCTAATATAATAAACAGAGCTGCGTTACCTCATACTCATGACCGGAAAATCGGAGATTGAGCCGGCAACTGTGTCCCGTCATAATAAAAGTCCCGCTACTTGCGAGCAGTGTAACAATCTCTCCAGCGGCCTTACTCAGCTCCCTCAGCACTCGCCCCTGCTCTGCTTCATATACAGTAAAGTTAATAATCGCATCCATGAACATGATTTCTGCCCGAGTCCAATCCCGATTCTTTTCCACCGCCTGTGAGGTGAAGACAACATGTCCCAAGATTCTGCGCTCAAACTTAACGTCATCAAACTACGCCTTTGTTTTGAACAGGCGCCCTCTAGCGGATGGAAAAGTCACATAGTGCACCTTTAATTATCCTTGTTTTTATTTTTAATTCTTACACATGGTATTCTTATTTCTTATGCATATGTTATCACCATAAATAAACTTGCCCTGCCTTAATTAGCTGGATGAGGTGAAATCAAAAAACATCTTAAGTTTAGATTTATGACTTTTTTTTTTAAGATTTATGTATTTTAATTGCATATACATTTTACATCCATTTGGATTACATAGTTTTAACATTAACAAATTAATAAACTCATAGTCATACATAAATTAAACAGGTAAGATGTATGTAATTGTACACAGCAAAACGCCCATGTTAAATTAACACTGCCTAGTGTTTGTGTGTGTGCACACTATTGAGTTAAAGTATGACTTAAGCAGTGTTGAAGTTAATGAGATAATTAAGTGATGATTAAGCATTAGTGATGAACACCTGATGATAATGAGCAGAATCACAGAAGGAAAGAGAAATACAAGAACTACAACTTACTACTGCCTTGAAATCAACTTGAAATAAAAGAAGACATTAAATCTCTGAAGATCTCAGCAGAGGAGGATTAAACAGCTCCACAAACAGCATCACCAGCTTCACACATTTCTAACCAGACTGACTGTATTTCTGTTTTATTGAAAAAAATGAAATAATTATTTTTCTGTCTAGAGTCTGGCCGTTTTGTTTCATTCCATTGTGTTTGAAAGCCTGCAAAGACGTAGAGCATCGCTGTCCAAACTGCAAAAAAATCATCCATATCTACAGACGCTAATAGCTTGTTCTAAAGTGAAGAAATTCTGAACGAGCAAAAGAAAAACTTGACTGGCAGCATCTTTTGTACATTACTGGACTTCCTAAATCAATCTATATATATATATCCAGGAGAGGGAACAACAAAGTTACAAAGTTATTTGGTCTGCAAAGAAACAGGCGTTTTTTCCACTGCAACACATTTATTAGAAGAATGTTTTCTGCAAAGAAGAATAAAAAAGTGTCTCAGTTCTTGTGTTTCTCTGACCATTTCTGCACAAACTCTCTTTTAAACATGTCTTAAACTCAGTGTCACAATAAACATTCACTTGCATTTTCCTAATCAAGCACATAAACATAACTTGCTCAATTAACACAAAAGAAACAAAATGTAACTTAATCTGCACTCTTAAACAACCCTTTTGAATGTTAAACCTTTTTCATGTATGTACATTTTCAGTTAAAGCATAGATTACATGCTTTGAATATGTCTTAATAATTATGTTCTCACGTGCCGCATTTCATGACTCTTTCTGTCCTATACACACGAAAAGTAACTAATTTACGCTTTCGTTAACTCTATTACTAGCCTGGATGCCAGCCGAATTTAGCCCCGCCCAAAACATTTTTTCCTCGGGCAATTCGGTCTGGACTCGATCCATAGAGGAGTTATTATGCCCAAACAGAAACTGTTCAGATCAATGAAATTGTCAGGGCGGGATGATGGACAGATGATCAACAGTAACATCGAAGGCGCTTTGGGTTGAATTTGCTCTTATCCTAAACGGAGAACTTGTTCGTATGCATTCACCTTCACTATTTCTCTCAGAAACGATGATCATGTTGGTAAGTACTCTGTGTATCCTTAAATTCTTTTATTACAATACTGGCAAAGATCGTTTACACTCATCTTTTTCTTGTAACGTTACTTAATCCAGCGCGCGTGCAGGCAGGGTTGCCATGTTTTTTTGCAATGTCGCACACAATTGCTACTCAAAACTATAGCCCAAAACAATAACTTTCCGGGGGGTTCTCCGGAAAAAAAGTGGCGTTTGGTTGGCAAAATATGTTATTTTGGCAAGGTTGCCTGCTAAAATTCACATTCCTGGGTTTATATAATCACATAATTGGGGTCGCTTCAACCCGCGGACATGGAGAAAAACACGGACTTGACAACCCAGTGCAGTTGAGTTCTGTTAACATTTGTTGCTCTGATTGGATAATCAAAGCTCAATGGAGCGGTACCAGACTCATATTCTGACTAGAATTGAGTATGGCCACGCCAGGGCCAGGCTACTCTATTACGACATTATGACGCAATTCACACAAAATGGCGGACATTAGTGAACCCGGCCATGTGCTTCACTGAACTCACATTACTCTTTACTGATTCGTTTAACCATTAAACAGGCAACAAAATCATTCCTCTCTTTACAACATATTCTTCTCTCACTTCACAGTATAAACAGTACACAGTATAGCGATCTCAGTTCTCTGCGTGAACTCTCACGAGTCATTCCCCATTACACTACGGGTAACGTTAGTCAAAACACTGTTCACACAGTCACCATCACATCACCATGTCACTGAAAAGTGTTCATGGACCCTTTAACTTGTAATATAGAGAATTTATCTTACCTGCAAAGAAGAATAAAAGAATAGAGTCTCAGTTCTCGTGTCTCTCTGACCATTTTGCCTTCGAGCTGATCTTGGCGAGAGCTCCCCCTAGCGATCTGGCTCTATTATGACACTGTACACAAAAAATTAATGCATCATTACTGCTTTTCTCCTATCCAAATAACAAGATTCCATGAAACACAAACACTCCCAAACATTTGAGTCTGGATAGATTACTACCTATACATATAAATGTATCACCCTTTTAAAACATTTAAAACTTCCGTTTTCATGTCTATACTTTACACTAGTGCTCGTTTATTAAAAACATACTGCATGAACTGTACAAATCCCCACTGCCCATTTGCCCAGGCTTCCCCTATATCTCTGTGGGACAGGTACAACTGATTGGCCAACATAATTAGGCTGGTTGCACATACTGAATATGATTGATCTATTTTCTTATTGTAAAATGTATAACAAGCTCTGCAGGATCATGTAATATAATCAAGCTAAATATACATCTACTTGTTACCATATTGTACAACACATATTTTTATTTCAGTGTTTTGTCTTTAGCCCAGGCGAGACGCTTCTGATGCTGTCTGTTGTTCAAGAGTGGCTTGACAGAGGAGTGCGACAGCTGAAACCCATGTCTTGCACACGTCTGTGTGTAGTGATTCTTGAAGCACTGACTCCAGCTGCAGTCCACTCTTTGTGAATCTCTCCCACATTTTTGAATGGGTTTTGTTTCACAATCCTCTCCAGGGTGCGGTTATCCCTATTGCTTGTACACTTTTTTCTACCACATCTTTTCCTTCCCTTTGCCTCTCTAAACTCTTTCCCGCCAGCGTTTTAAAAAAAGTTGCCAGCCACCGCCAGGGTTTTTGATTATTTTCACCTAAATTTAATAGCCCATAAAATATTTAGTTTTATGAGTATCTAAGCTGTCAAAGGAATGACCTGACCCTCTTCTTTTAAACAAACAAAAAAAGTTATTCTAGCTTAGAGATGCGGTATACCATTACTGCGAAAATACCGGTATATATTTTATTTCAAATGGTACGATATCATGATTTTGCCCATTTCTATATTTGCTGCTGTTCCGAAGTTCAGTTCAATGGTAGTGCGCTACCCGGAAACCGGAAAATGTGGCAACATAAAGGAACAAAATGGATAAAGCCATTGAATCTCACTCAACACTCAACGACTTTAGCAAGACTTTAAGAGATTGACAGGTGAGTGCATCATTCAGACCATCTCATTTAGACATTTATTTTCTTTTAACACTGATCAACGCACATGCATACATAAGAAAGAATTGTTTAAATATCAAGAAATCTCCATTGTTTGTTTCAACCAATGACGTTTAGATCTTATAATATTTGCAAGCATACTATTGCACAATTTACATTTGCGTAAGACACAACCGACTGTGTTTATGTGAATACTCACTAAAGACAGACATTTTGACATCATTTTGTGTATTTGACTATGGACAAACTTAATTTGTAATGCGTGAGCTCTTTACAGGCATGTGTGCGTGTTTGGTGTGAGCGCAAAGAAACCACTTTTAAAGAGCGCCATACCATGTGTTACGAAATGCTATAAAATCGCTTGCATGTTCAAATGTGCAAGCTGTCCCAAAACGAAGGTGAAAATGTTGAATCGGAGCATGCAGATTGCTTTAGGGTAGGTGCGATGTCTTTTTAAGCCAGAAGCAATTTGATCATTTTGAGGGAGACGTGCAGTATTGCTGAAATTTCTTCTCACAAGAAAATTTTCAAATGACTAATTTGATGTGATCATCTTTGTTGATTAATTTACTAATAAACATTTGTGATAATTTCCAAAATTTGTGATAATGAGTAAAATAATGCGCAATACCTGCGCTAAAATCACACCCTGTGTGGTATCGATTTAATATCAGTACTTCGGTATTAGATTGTGGTACCGTACCGAAGCCAAAATTTTGGTATCTAGCCATACCTATTCTAGCTTCATGCATTCATTTTTTATCAACTCTTGAATATAGGTAAGTTTAATAAAAAAATCAACATTTTGAACAAAAAGCTAAGAAAAACATGTTTTTGTGAAAGACTACATCCAGAGTAGATCGAGTCCATCAACAGCTCTAATGCTTGCACAGTCCTGTAGCTCGCCCCTGGGTCCACATCTCATTCAGTACATAGTTTTGATAATATGACGTTTAATGTTGATGATCGCGTTATTTTGCATATGCATCTGCTTACATACAATCGCATGTTTTACTGCGTCTCCCTCATGTGTGTTTTGATCAGGAGATTCTGTGCTCATTCAGAAGATGTGTAATAGCACCCCATAGCGTCTAACAGTAAAAAACACAGAAACACAGAAAATACCGTGTTTGGCCGGGAAGCGTTTTCTCACAAATAACGGAAAAGTCCATGTTTGGGGAAAGAGTTAATTTGCTTGGACACAGAGCTCTGTGAACAGCCAGCCTCTTTTGCAATGACCTTTTGTGTCTTGCTCCTTGTGCAAGTCATCTTTTGGACAACTGTCAAGTCAGCAGTCTTCCCCATGATTGTGTAGCCTACAGAACTAGACTGAGAGACCATTTAAAGGCCTTTGCAGGTGTTTTGAGTTCATTAGCTGATTAGAGTGTCTTCAATATTGAACCTTTTCACAATATTCTAATTTTCTGAGATACTGAATTTGGGATTTTCCTTAGTTGTCAGTTATAATCATCAAAATTAAAAGAAATAAACATTTGAAATATATCAGTCTGTGTGTAATGAATGAATATAATATAATAAGTGTCACTTTGTGAATGGAAGTAGTGAAATAAATCAACTTTTTGAGGATATTCTAATAATATGACCAGCACCTATATATAATCAAAAAATAGACTGAATAGGATCAGTGAGAAATTAAGCTTTCCAAAGCCTCGAATCAGTTGAACCAAATGCCCTGCAAAATAATTCACAGTTTGGAAGTGTTGGAAACACCACACGCCGGTGACCCCTGCTGGACAGAACGGTGGAGATGCAACAAAAACACCTGTTACAAACACATCACAAAATCTAGCAAATGCAATTAAATAATCATCTAATAAGATTAAATATCAAGTGTCTGTATAATATGTGTTCTTTTATTTATTTTCAGGCTTGTTTGTTCCATGGATGGCTCAGCTAAACAGGCCAATAAGAGACTAACTCCTATTTTTATTCCTTTTAATTGTACTAATGTCTAGGTACTGTATATTACGCTGCTTTCACTTTAATACACATATATAATATACAAAGGCAATTCAGTTACCTGCCATTTACGGACACATACGTAACCGACAGTGTTTATATGAAATTTGTCAGAATATCATAAGTTTAGACTGATATTGCTTTAAAACACATGCAGATAATAAACTTTCATGATGATGAAGAACTGCAATGTCAGTGAACATGGCCGTGATAGAGATGATAATAAAAATCAAACAGATGTTTACATTTTTGGCAGAATATCAGAGGCATTGTACAGGCTCCGCCCTCTTCTGGAAGGTGTTATGGGGAGCAGCAGCTCATTTGCATTTAAAGATACATACACCAAAACTGCATGTTTTTTCTTCCGCTCAAAAATGGGCATTTACAACAAGGTATAATAAATTATCTGAATCTAAATCTCGCTGCTGTGACAGTGACTGCCACTAGAGGTCACAGCTTTTAGCCTTCTTGTTAGAGAGTCGGACTCACATAAGACTCGGGTTCGCGCACCGCTTGGAGCTACAACAGTTGCTCATAAATGATCGAAATGTCTTTAGTGATTTTGCATTCAAAAAAAGTACAAGAACGTTTTTTCAGCAATGTTTTTATTTTTGGATGAATTGAGAGCTTTTAAATTGGAAAAGTTCTGAAACACATTCAAAAGAGTCGGTGGAATGAATCGTTAGACACTCTAAAATAGCCGTCATGAAATGTGTGGTATGATAAAACCAAGCGGCATCCTCCCGCGGTCTCTCTTGAAGCTAATACGGAAGTGACTTAAACTGCAGTTCATCGACTGGCCACTAGGGACAGGCTCCAGAAGGAGCAGAATCTCATTGAGCTCATGTTAAAATGCCCAACTTTACAGCAGAAAAACACATGTTTACAGCCTGGGACAAATTCTATTTTACGTCTAAACGGCTAATTTTGCCCTTCATGACAACTGTGAGGGGGGGGGTGAATACTTTTATAACTCATTCGTTTACATTATATAAAGCCTTAAAGTTCTGCATAATTAAGGGCGTGGCCACTCTGAGTGACAGGTGGGTAGCCGATTTTCTGGTGTCTGTCAGTCATCACGTCACCTCAGCTCCGCCCACGTCCCCCCTCTTTGCCCATTGTCTGTCATTCGGGAGTGACACATGGCAATGGCCAGCTCGATCCTATTTTACACTTCCGGCTCTGCAGAATCCTATGGGTGACGTCACGGACACTACGTCCATATTTTTATACAGTCTATGGATAAAACGAACAGTGAACCATTGAAACCTTTGCTTATAAGGCGGGGTCTCAGCACCAATACGTGAACAATAACAACTCAAATTCAGCTTCCTTTTTTATCCAAAATATCGACAAGACAACCAGCAAAAAAGAAACAGCTAGGATGAACACATTTGTCTTCCCATTCTTCTTTGTATGCCCTATTTTCGCTGTTGACTTTCCTCTTTACACTCTGTGCCAAAAAAATCCACATTAGTACCCCAAGGAATAAAAAAGAGTGTAAAAGTAGGCTACGTAAATAATTAATAGCAACAATAAGTTAGGCTCCATTGTGTAACAAGCAAATTAAAATACACATGTATTATTCACAATATGGATAGTTTGTAGTATAGTTCAAAATGTAGTCAGTCAATCAACAAAGTTATTCAGCCAATACACTAATTTAACATTTCATCTGACATTCATTATGAAATTTATTTAGGAAATGAAAATATCCAGGTAAAATAAAATATATTCCATGCTTTTCCCGGGCCCTCTCTCCCCTTGGGGCCCTGTTAATCAGTACTGGTTTTACCCCCAGTCCGACACACCTGAGTGTAATGGTGCGTTCAAGTCATGTCGTAAAGATCGCATTTACTAGTTGAATGCACACGAACGCCACCGCATAGTCATAAATACTGTGATTTTCTTTAAGCCCTTATCTGTACGAGTTGCAGGCGTGTCAGTGAGAAACCTGGCGGAATCAATGGATCCAACGTCTGTAGTTGAATTAAACAGGTATTTAGCAGTGACACTGTCAGGCTTCGTCATTTACTACAAAGTAAGCTAGCATTGTAGTATAACAATTAGCTTAATATATAACAATACCGTTTACAGTGGCTTCATATATTAATTAAAAACGTAAAAGATATTCTTAGTTGTTAATTTAAGCAGAGTTAACAAACCTTGCTTTATTTTTGTGAAATTCATTAAAACAAGGTCCACCGCAATTTTATAAAGAGACTTAACGCACATGATGTCGTAAACACGACTTCTCACCCCGTAAATACGAACATCCCAGGAGGACTTGAACGCACCATAAGTCCCGGGCTGTTAGACATTATTTGTCAGAAGGATTAACTGTGCGATAAGCAAACCTACAGTATGTCTCCAGTGAGGAGAGTTTGCTCAAGACCTTCACAGTTACCTGCTAAGCAGGATCCGGATGTTTAATGTTGTAGGAAGTACATCTAGAGTCCTGTGGGATGACTGCCTGCTTGATTGTTGGTTTAAATTAGAAAAGTTAGTAATTGCCTTTGTAGGATTGAAAATAATCAAAGATATTTGTTATTTGAGATTGAACAGACATTTGCTTTACTGTTTCACACCCCCTCTCTCCCTCTCTTATCAGAAGGGCCATTTGGAATTCCTTAAGACAAAGAGATTGGAGGCCTGTAGGCCAAATGTGTGTCACACCTGTATACAGTGGGGGAGGTTTGATCTGATTGGTCAATTTGAATGTCTCACATTTGGGTTTCAGTCACATGGTCAAGAAAAGGATAATAGAAGATTGTAATTGCTGCTCTGTCTCTTTTCAATCTCTGGCTTTCTTTCTCTCTCTCTCTCTCTCTCTCTCTCTCTCTCTCTCTCTCTCTCTCTCTCACTCTCTCTCTCTCTCTCTCTCTCTCTCTCTCTCTCTCTCTCTCTCTCTCTCTCTCTCTCTCTCTCTGTCTCTCTCTGGTAACATTCATGCTGGGTACAATTAATGGTTAAAAGTTTCTATCATCTCATACATCTATTTTGTAACTATTTTAAGTGTAACCATAACCAGCTTTTGTCATTAAATTCTTTCAATTACAAATGATGTGCTAACTAGTTTGGATTTGGTATTGACTTTGTTTTGTAATAGAAGTGGTATCTATTGCAATAAAATACAGTCACATATAGCAATGCTCTCCCACATATTTAGCTATTGTAACTGCGCTTATTTCCGTCGTTGGTATAAGTAGCAGAGGGTGGTTATAGACAAGAAATATACAGTTTTCTACCATCTTGCTGATTAAGTTTCTTTAGTCTTTCGGCAACCCTGCAGCCTGAACCACTGTAGGCGACCCACTCTTACACCTTAAAATTTTGAGTTAATTTAAATGAGTTAATACAAAGAATGTTGTAGTTTCTAGACTAAATGTGAACATTTTCTAATCTAGTTTACTAGAAAAAAATATCAGTTATTCCTCAAAATGAATACCAATGTACCAACATGCCAATTGACCAATGTACTTGCTGCTGACCTTTGATGATTCAGTTGAACCATAAGCAAAACATTTTGTTTTTTTATTGGTGAAGTTTTGAACGTGCATCCCATTCTTCTGCGATCCAGAATGGCAGCACAGCTGAAAGGTTTGCTTGAGCTGCGCCCTCTACTGTTCAGCCTTATTATTTAGTCAAATCTATAACGCAAGTGTTTTTTTGCTAATTTCAACCTGTCGCAATTATCATTTTCACATTCTGCGCCACGGTGTTTAAAAAGCAAATGCCCATTTGTGCGCCCATGGCCGTGCTGGTCTGAAAACGAGGTGTGTTCAGGTGCATTGTTGGTGTGTCTATTTTGAGGAACTGAAAACGTATTTTTTTGTGTTATTTAAAGAGCACATTAGTAATATGTTCATGGATGTGATTATTAACATCACTGTAGTGTGAAGCAGAGCAGGGGAGAGTGCTGTGGGAGCTGAGTAAGGCCGCTGGAACGATTAGGCAAAACTCACGACGGGACTTTTATTATGGCGGGACACAGTCGCCGGCGCAATTTCCACTTTTCTGTTCATGAGTATGAGGTAACGCAGCTCTGTTTATTATATTAGACACATGTAAGTGTTTAAAATGATGTTATGACGTTACTACGTGCGTTCGCTCTGTGGCTGCTGTGACACTTCACACTGCAGTGAGAGTAAAGCTTTTCTGCAAAAGGAAACGAGGGTAACGCAGATATGACGCAATTGACAGGTGACTCCCTCACACGCTATGCTCACACGTCCCGGTTCATTGGTAAAAATAGCGATTTTCTCACAATTTACAAATAGTTGGAAACATTTGGGATATTATAAGAACTCAACTGAACAAAATATATAACACTGGCCTGATGGTTTTTGGATATTTGACTGCAAAAATCCTACATAGTGCAGCTTTAAAGGGAATGGGAGATTGGTTTATTGCACGTTACAACCAAAACACCCATGACTCATTAAGAGACTAGGGGCAACCCTTTTAGACCATGCGCCTGCCGCGCCGTTCGGTTTTCCCGTCGTTAAACTAACAAAAGTGGATTCGATTCGGACACGCCCTTAGTGCACCTGAGCCGTGCGCTTCAGACCATGAGCTCAGATCGTTAGAATAGGGCTCTTGGTTCAAAAGGGCCTAACTTTTTTTGTTATTAAAAAACACAAACAAACAAGCCCGGCCCAGAGGAGAAAAAAGTAATGCAAAAGTAATGTAACGTATTACTTGTCTTAAAAAGTACCACAATTAGTTTTCTTAAGGGAGTAACGCAATATTATAATGCATTACTTTTCAAAGTAACGTTCTGGTAAACACTGCTCACAAGTGTGTTATGTAATTTTCAACTTTATCAACCCTGTGATACTGTGCCAAAAGACACAGCAACTTTGTGGCAACAATTTTTTTTCTTTTCTAAATGATGAAATACAGCATAATTTAAAAACACACAGACATCAAGAAAAGCATATCAATCTCATTAATGATGACATACACTCAACAATGGCTCCCAGAATGCATTGCTGCTCTCTCTCTCTCTCTCTCTCTCTCTCTCTCTCTCTCTCACACACACACACACACACACACTTTGGCTGTCATAACAGTGGGTTCATTGTTTTCTCTCTATAGTTGGCCAGTGACTTCTAAGGAAGGCTTTCCACAGGACTCCAGTGACCAGGTAGGTGTTCTTATGCGTTTCAAATGGATAAAAAAAACTTGTTTTAGTTTGGTTGATGCTAGACGTTGGTCGTCCGTATAAAAGTTTATCTGAAGTTTAAGGATTATCATTATAAAGAGATACAAATAAGTCTTTCTGTGTCTAAATGTTCAGTCACATTAGCCATTGCTCTGTGAAATAAGTCTTTCCACATTTCTTTGAATGTGGGCTTGAATGGTAAATAATAACGTCCATGATAGGCTGACTTTACTTATTCAGAACTATTCTTCTCACCTGTTTAAGAATATGGATTAAAATAGATACGTGCAAGGGTGGGGCAGACCTGGTGAGAAAGCCATGTGCATTATGTCTTACTGTGCTATATGGAAATCATATGTCAACATATACATAATGGAGCTTTGAAGGAAAGAGTTTAAAGGAAAAAAGAGGTCCTTTCTCATCTCACAGATCTTATTTTAATAATGGAGAAAGGATCCAACCCCCCACCATATCCTGGTCCTCAGGTGGACCAAACCAACCTGCCTTACCAAATACAACCAGCTGCATACCAGCCTCAACCTGGTGAGTTATCCATTTGTCAAACATCTGAGGGAGCTTAGTTAAACTGGCTCAACAAGTTTTATTCATGATGTTTTTACAGGCCAGGTTGCGTCATTTTATCCACCTCAACACACAGCATCTGCATCAGCACCTGTCACATGTCAGCACATTTTACTTCCTATTCTTAGAAACCCAAATGTACAAATCCCCAAATCTAGACCATAGTCGTAACTGAAGAGTAAATAAACCAATTAGGAATAACAAACTGTGTTTTAATTTTCATGTGTGCAGTGACACAGGTGGTGATGCTGCCACCGAGTCTATCCGATGTCCCGGGACAGACGAAATGTCCTCACTGCCAGCAGCAGATTGTCACACAGACCAGATACACCAACGGCCTGCTTACCTGGGCCATCTGTGGAGGTCTTGCCATCTTTTTGTAAGATACATTTTTTTCTGATTCTGAAAGTTCTGTTTACTTGAACCCTAAACGTTGCAATCTGATTTATTTATTTGTGTGCGCAGCGTTTCAGTCAGAATTGGAGAAAACCGTTCCCAGATAGCACACGTACGTCTGCAAGATGTCTGTTAAAGATCAGTTCATCTGTAAAGCATCTGCTGTTTACAGACCGTTTACATCGTGCGTGCTGTAACATTTACAGTCCCTGACAAAAGTCTTGTCGCTTGTGTACAAACTGAACTCAAGTGCCGCTGAAATATATTTCTTATCAAGATTTTTTTTTTTACAAAAAATGGCTCATTTTAATCCCAACAGCTTTTGTAATAATGTTTCAGTGCAAAAGGAAACTGTCAAAAAATATTCTAATATTCACAGCTTGGTAAAGCCCATTGAGTGAATTTTTGCAAAGACATAAGTGTTGTCGCCTTGTCATATGAGCTTCACCTGTGACTAATAATGGATCAATTAGATCTCAGGTGTGTATAAAAAGAACCCCAGTACACTAGACCTTCACATCAACTGCAACTAGACCTCTGCAAACATGCCAAAGATTCACCCTGAGACTAAAGTTTTGATTATCAAGAGGCTGAAGACCAGATCCACTGCTGATGTGGCAGACACCTTCAAAGTGTCTCAGCGTCAAGTACAGAGGATAAAAACAAGATTTGAAGAGACTGGAGACGTTTATGACAAACCCAGGTCAGGCAGACCCTGCAAGACAACTGCTCGAGAGGACCGTTTGTTGGCTCGGAAATCCAAGGCCAGCCCATTTTCCACTGCAGCAGAGCTCCACGAGACCTGGTCACCTGAAGTCCCTGTGTCAACCAGAACAGTTTGTCTGATTCTGTCTCGAAATGACCTCCATGGTCGAATCAGTGCCCAGAAGCCAGCACTAAACAAAAGACAATTGAAAAACCGTGTGGCGTTTGCCAAAGCCCACAGCCTGCTAAAAGGATGGACGCTGGAAAAGTGGCAGAAGGATTTTTCAGATGAATCTTTTGTTGAATTACACCTCAGTCGCCGCAAATATTGCAGGAGACCTACTGGAGCCCGCATGGATCCAAGATTCACCCAGAAAACAGTGAAGTTTGGTGGGGGAAAAATCATGGTCTGGGGTTACATCCAGTATGGGGGTGTGCGAGAGATCTGCAGGGTGGAAGGCAACATCAATAGTCTAAAGTACCAAGAAATCTTATACCTCTTATATTCCCAACCATTAAAGAGGCCAAATTCTGCAGCAGGATGGTGCTCCATCGCATTCTTCCATCTCCACATCAAAGTTCCTCAAGGCGAAGAAGATCAAGATGCTCCAGGATTGGCCAGCCCAGTCACCAGACATGAACATCATTGAGCATATGTGGGGTAGGATGAAAGAGGAAGCATGGAAGACGAAACCAAAGAATATTGATGAACTCTGGGAGGCATGCAAGACTGCTTTCTTTGCTATTCCTGATGACTTCATCAATAAATTGTATGAGTCCTTGCCAAACCACATGGATGCAGTCCTTCAAGCTCATGGAAGTCATACAAGATATTAAATTCGGATCTCACAGCAGCACTACTTAATTTGCTGACATATTTTTGTATTTGCAGTAAATTTGTTCAATTTCTGTATAGGCGACAAAACTTTCGTCTTGACAAAATTTGACCTTTCTGTCTTGATTAGATGATAAATTAGTTTCACTGAAAAAATATTTATTTAAATGTGCATTAAACGTCATTTGGGAGGGTTTTAGCTTTTCATATGAGCTATTTCTAACACCAATTAATGAATTAAAAGTCAGGTTAATAGCAGGTGTTTCTACAAAATAGATAAGCGACAAGACTTTTGTCAGGGACTGGATATGGAAACATGTTAGTGCAATATAAGTACAAAATAGATGATAAAACTTAAAGTTGGCTGGTAAAGTGGATAAAACTTTATGAATATTACTTGTAATGCTATTTTTGTCTTCATTTCTAGATATATGTATCAACAATATATATAGCCAATGCATATATAGAGCCTATTAAAACAAATATACGCACTAGTTTCCCATATATAGAAACGTATCATGTAATATATTGCATTTAATTATAAAAAGCAGAAATTTTTGTTTGTTCCGTATAAGGGTTATTTATGTCTAAAGAGTGTTTTAGCAAATATACACAGCAAAATCCTCAGTGTTAAATGTACACTGCTGGTGTTTATATGAGTCCACTATGAGTCCACACTCAGAGTGTTAAAAGGTAACACCGAATCAGTGTTGAAGTTAATGAGATAATTAAGTGATGATTGAGGATTAATGATGAACACCTGCTGTTAATAAGCTGTTACCTGATGATAATCACAGCAGAATCACTAAAGGAAAGAGAAACACAAGAACTACAACTGACTTCAGCCACAGCTTTAGATGAAATCAACTGAAGATAAAAGAAGACATTAAATCTCTGAAGATCTCAGCAGAGGAGGATTAAACAACTCCACAAACAGCATTACCAGCTTCACACATTACTAACCACACTGACTTTATTTCTGTTATACATCTACATGAGCTCTTATTGCGAATTAATAGAGTTAGTTTTTTTATGTCACCATTATGGTGATCAGTGTTTTCTTTAGTTGGGCAGTTTTTTTAGTTGGGCATGTTTTTAATGTTAGTGTTTCTCTGGCTGCTGTATCTGGGTTTGCTATGGCAAGAAAAGCAGAGACAACACAATCAGATGCTGTTGGCTGCTCGATGATCAGACTATAATCTTTGTGTAGTGGCTTAATTGACTGAGTATGAGCAATATACTATTAACCTTGTTTTATTCTAGAAAAGATCCAGTATGGTTTTAACCAGAAAAGTTTAATATGTTTTATAACAGATTGTACACTAATCAATTCTAACTCCTAAGAGATTTACTCACACACAGACATCATGAATCAGCCTATGAATCTCAACAATGGTGACATGCTTCATGCTGCAATGCATTCTGGGTGCATCATGCTAAACTCATCCATGGCTCCCAGAATGCATTGCAGCATGAAGCATGTCACCATTGTTGAGATTCATAGGCTGATTCATGATGTCTGTGTGTGAGTAAATCTCTTAGGAGTTAGAATTGATTAGTGTACAATCTGTTATAAAACATATTAAACTTTTCTGGTTAAAACCATACTGGATCTTTTCTAGAATAAAACAAGGTTAATAGTATATTGCTCATACTCAGTCAATTAAGCCACTACACAAAGATTATAGTCTGATCATCGAGCAGCCAACAGCATCTGATTGTGTTGTCTCTGCTTTTCTTGCCATAGCAAACCCAGATACAGCAGCCAGAGAAACACTAACATTAAAAACATGCCCAACTAAAAAAACTGCCCAACTAAAGAAAACACTGATCACCATAATGGTGACATAAAAAAACAAACTCTATTAATTCTCAATAAGAGCTTCTGTAGACGTCTGACAGAAATAAAGTCAGTCTGGTTAGTAATGTGTGAAGCTGGTAATGCTGTTTGTGGAGTTGTTTAATCCTCCTCTGCTGAGATCTTCAGAGATTTAATGTCTTCTTTTATCTTCTGTTGATTTCATCTAAAGCTGTGGCTGAAGTCAGTTGTAGTTCTTGTGTTTCTCTTTCCTTTAGTGATTCTGCTTGTTATCATCAGGTAACAGCTTATTAACAGCAGGTGTTCATCATTAATCCTCAATCATCACTTAATTATCTCATTAACTTCAACACTGATTCGGTGTTACCTTTTAACACTCTGAGTGTGGACTCATATAAACACCAGCAGTGTTCATTTAACACTGAGGATTTTGCTGTGTATCCTCGGACCAGTTTGTTAGACGGGAGATGTAAATATACACTCACATCTGTGAAACAGCACTGTGCATTTGTGCAAGGTGATTTTGAATCTCATTTGCTTCATTTGTTCCCATTGAGCTGATTATTTTCAGTTCTGTTGAAGAGTTTATTTCAGTCCGACTGAGCCATCGATCTGATTATAAATGGATCATTTTGGTGCGAACTAATGTCACTGAAAAAACACCCTGCTTATACCCCAATCAGACACAAACTGACACAGATCAACTGCTGTTGATTTTTTGTTTTTCTGTCCAGGATATGGCCGTGTTGTCTGATCCCGTTCTGTGTGAATGCCTGCAAGGACGTAGAGCACGTCTGCCCAAGCTGCTCGAGTGTCGTCTATCTGTACAAACGCATGTAGCTCGCTCTATAGAGACTGTGAATCCAGACTGATCCTCGGAAATAACAGTGGGAGAATTTTATAGAATTGTGTTTGTCTTTTCTGGACATATCTTTGAATGTATGTTAAAGTATGTTTTAAATTGAAACAAATATATTTTAGCCTTTACTCTTCATTGTCATTTTGCACAACTGATCATTTAATTAAATAATTGTGTCACTCTAAAAGTCTGCATAGCCTACATTTCTTTTACAACAAATAATTAATGATACACAAATCAGTGCGTTATCATTATTGCACTAAAAGCCTTTCCATTGACATGAACTCAAATGAAAGCAGTGGCACAGATAACATAAGGAAAAACAGACCAGCCCATCCGCGATGGGTTTCTTGTGCTTTGACTCTTTTACAGATCTGTCAGCTTCACTTGCCCACATTGACAACACGTTCTCATGAAATGTCTATATATATAGCACGAATTGTATTTATGGCAAAACTTGTTTTTACATGCAAATGATACGCATTGTCACCCCATTGAGCAGTATGTGCATATAACACGTTAAAGTGGATAAAAACAGTGCGACTCACTTTATCTGATATTTGTTGTGCTCAGTGCTCAGAGATTATGAAATGAAATCATGTTTTGGAGGCAAAAAAAATGTCTGTATTTTCAGATCTGTCAGGTGTCCTAATCATTTTTGCCCTCGAGTTTTACTTTACAAAGTGACAATGACAACTACTGGCCTGGCATGAATAATACAGCGTTTTTAATCTTATTCTTGGACCCGTGTGAACGAGGATTGTTATGAAAACATTGTCGTCTGTATGGGAAAAACCCATGGCAAAATCGTTTTAGTACATTGTTGTCTTGTTTTTTGAGACATCAACCTCAAATTTGTTTAAATTTATGGCTTTGATATTGTGGAAAATATATATTTCATTTACAATTTAAGCATTTTGTATCAACTTAAACTTATATAACTTTTTTTAATTTTTAACATGTCTGTGCTCCAAAGCATTCAAGATTTACAAAATTTCATTTTCAGATCTATGCTCAAAAATGACAAAATACTGTAATTTTCTGCTGTTATTTTTTGATTGGTTGGGATATACAGCCCTTCATGAAACTTCTCAACACACCGCTCTCCTCCGAATGTTTTTAAATCAATCCCCAAATCCTAAAAAACACATAAACACTATCTGTGCCCAAATTCTGCCAATGCCAAGATTTGGCCCTGGTGCGAGATACATTATCTAAATGAAATGATACACCTCTTATGCTTTTGTCGACCCCAGCAGGGTAAAAGAAGCGAATGAATCTGTGATAAAAACCCATTTTGAAAACATTAAGGTATTCTCACTCAAAATCAAGAAATGTTGTGTGACTGAACATTTAGTGTGCTTCCTTGCTTAAACATTAGATGGCACACTATCTTCTAACAAGCAGCAACATTAAATGTTTTTGAAAATCACAAAATTCACTTACAAATTAATTAATAAATTCTACTTTCTAGAATGTGAGGCTTTATTTGATGGAAGAATAAAACAAACCCACAAAGACAAATACATTGTTCTCTTTGCATCCATTAGTGCTGTATCCAGTTTCATTGTCCAGCCGTACTGTCCAATAACAAGTGTTCATTTGCTACTGGGATACATGCAAAACAAACATCATGCACATAACAGGCTGAAACTGAATCTCTCTCAACAAAAACATGGGGGTTGTCTAAGTATTTTATTGTGTTGATGTCAATCATTTAAGAGAATATAAAAGTCAACAGGCTGAGTAAAACTGGATAAGTTGACGGATATACGCATGGTTGGGATGGAGATGGCACACTGGAGGAGGTGTTAGTACTGGAAATACAGGAGTTTTGTCAACATGTTCCAGCTTTCAGCTCCACCCCTTATTTCTGCCATTCCTGTGCCTAGTCTGATAGTCTCTCCATCTGTCCAAGTGTCTTTATAGGGAAGGACATCAGAATTCCCACAGCTCTCCACCGACTGCAGGTGTGTGTCATATTATAAGTTTGGGTGTTTTAAATGGAAAGAGATAGCCTACTCTTAACTTTGGATTATGTGCTTTCATATGTGATACAGGGGTATCTGGGATACAGATACAGGTTGTTATGTGTGTTTTATGTGTTTAATATTAAGAAGGCTAAACTTCTTATCAGATCAGGTAAATATCAATGTCTAAAGTGGTTACCTTCCTATTCATTGCTATCTGTCCATTAGTTATTTGTTGTGTCAGTAATTGTTGTTAAAACATTGTCACTTTCAGAATGTTTGACACAGATGCTGCATTCAAACCGTGTCATAATAACGAGATTCTGCTTTGTTCCAATTCACATTTATTAATCATAAATAGTATTCTACACAGTAAATTCCCCGGTGTTGAATTAACACTGATCGGTGTTCATATGGGAACCACCAGCAGGGTGTTAAAGTAACACTGAAGCAGTGTTAGAGTTAATGAGATACTTCATTGATTAATTGAGTGATGATCGTTTAATCATTAATGATGAACACCTGATGATAATGAGCAGAATCACTGAAGAGAAACACAAGAACTACAACTGACTTCAGCCACAGCTTTAGATTAAAGCAACTGAAAAGACATTAAATCTCTCTTATTACAAACCAGACTGACTTTACTTCTCTCATTTGTCGACAGGTCTAATAAGGAAATTAATAGAGGTTTTGATGTTCATGATTTATTGAAAGGTGTTTGCTTTAGTTGGGCAGTTTGACTCTGGGCTTTTTCTGTCAATTTGTGGTATTTATAACAGTGTTTACTGAAACACATAATTTGTTCAGAAAAAAACATAAACAAAGATGATCGTGTGACATATCTTTCAACATCATAAAGGAAATTGATTTTTGAAAAAAATATTTTTTTTTCCCAAAACTTATTTAAAAAAAAAAATTTAGGATGACTGATCTGTGGCAGTAAAGCATTTATGGTGAAAATCTATTAATACATCACCAGTTTTTCTCAGACATGAGTTTAGTCAATCATTTTTCTTTATGATAATAAATATATCACCTGATAATTTGGGTTTATGGCTTGCTTTGCAACAAATTATGTGTTTCAGTAAACACTGTTACAAAAACCAGTTGCGTTGGTTCACTGCCATTAACAAATCCTCTCTTGTGGCCTCACGGGATAGTAAAAGTGTCCATTGGATGCAAATCTAAAGTTGTAAGTCATTGTTTGCTAGATGAGTAAAGTGTGTAAATAAACTTTGACATTGGCTTGAGAAAGCCAAGCCTGAAAGTTTGAAGTATATGTAAATTTGTAATGTGTTAAGTTTGAATCAGTTTTAAAATCTCAAAGTGTAAAGGCTTTAAGTCTCAGATAAATCTCCAAAATTGAATGAAGTGCAATTAAATGTGAAGAATTTGAACTGTTTGACAGGGCACTCCCCATTTTAAGAAATGTGAAAACTATCCAAACTTAATGAAAGTGTAAAAAACTGTAGAAATGTAAGTTTACTGTAAAACAACTGTACTGTACTAAAAAAATGTATACAAAATGTATGTTTTACTAAATATTTTTACTCTCAAATTGCTATTAAATCAAACCCATGTCTAACCAAGTTTTGCTCCAAATTTTAAGTTTATATCACAAAAATGAGCAGTTCCTATGAGATTTTATTTAGGCGAAATACCAAAAATAGCCACAGATAACACATTCAATTGAAATTGACACCCACATTGACTTTTTTATGCATTCTCCTGTAACAAATTAATACATTTATCACAATATCACAAGCATAAATATGCTTGTAACATATTGCTTTAATATATAATTGTACTTGTAATCTCTTATCTATCTTGAAAAAATGCTCATTAGAATATTACATGGCCAAAACATGTATCACGCAGCAGTATTCCTGGTCTAGAAGGAATACAAATAAGTAATGGTAATTTTAAGAACCTGGCGGTTGCATTTTGAAAATGGGGCCTTTCTTGGAGTCAAACTTTGGTAAACTTTTAGTGTGTTTTTAAGTACATCTGATACTACTGTAGACCACTGAGAAACCTTTTGTTTTTGTGGGGGTCAAGCCATATTTGCAGCTGACTAAAGTGACAGAGGGGTCCGTTAAAGATGCAGTGATAATGAAGTAGTATGCCCTGCTTGCCTACCCTTCTGCTGCACACTCAGAAGTGTGTTTATGTAGGAGAATTGGAATGCAGGGTTGGGCATGGAGTTATGTGTTTCTATGGCAACACTAATAAGTTAGTCTGTTAGTCACTTTTTTTGGCTTTGACTTCACCACAAAGAAACACATACAATATCATCACACAAATAACATAAAAGACAACAAGTAACACAATCACCCCTCACACTCAGATCCCAGTATTTAAAATTCTAACGGCAGTTGGCACAAATGACATTTGATAGACTTTTTTCCTTGCTTGAGGTTGCCTAAACTGTCTATCAACGCCAAAGTAAATCTGTGGCAGTCAGGTGGTACAAAGGTCATGTGGCACGAGTGGGAGCTCTTAGAAAAATTCTGAGTTTACATTTTCTACAGAGATGTTTTTACAAGTCAAATCAGGATAGTTCCGACATGGCACGAACAAACCTAGATTCTATCACTTTTTCCAAACACATTTTCCACAGACTCATCTGTCACCAGGAACATGAACTCCTGACAGATGAAATGTTGTCAAACTGGCTGATCAGGGGCTCTTCTTTCAGAACTCATGCTAAGACACTGGACAGTTAAGTCACACTTAAAAGAGAATAGCAGACATAACATTACAGACAAAATATCAAAACAAGTTGCATTTGAAAGAACACTCACAAGCACACTTTTTGCAGGACAATATTTCATAAAAAAAAGCGGTAACACTTTACAATAAGGGTGCACTAATATGTATTAATTCATGCTTAACTAATGCACAGATAATGATGAGTTAATGTGTTACTAATGGTGAACTAACCCATTTATTAATGATTACTGCATCAGCAACTAATGAAGATTCAACATGATTAATAGATTAAGTAATCATTACATTGTTATTAGTTAAATGTGTAATAATGCATTAATTCCTTAATAACATATTTTATGAACTAATAATGTAAATTAATTTGTTAATTACCACAACGGGTCAAAGCCATGCATTTCAACTTCCAGTTGTCTGCTTTAATTAATCATTAGCTAATGATTTACAGATATGTCATTATGTTACGACTTTACTTGTTGGGGCACATGACTATTAACTAATTCAATATTAATTCAAAACGCATAACCACAATTACATATTACTTAATCAATTAGTTAATAGTCATGTGCCCCAACAAGTAAAGTCATAACAAAAAAGCTTTACTATGTTATACTTATTTAATAGATATATTTCTCAAAACAAAGAAAAAAAGTATGTGGCAAAAGCTATCGGTTGGTATTCCTGTTCATCTCAATAGCACAACTGACGTGAACCCCTGAAGTACGCCAACCTGTTTTAAGTGTTTTTGGACCCAGTCACTTATAAATGCTGAGAGATTCATCACTGAGAACAATTGAGTGATGCCATTACAAGAAACTGTCCAGTCCAACTGGTTCATTACTTCCTGATGTGTGACGTCAAAGGCAGCAGTCAGTCTATTTGTTATTTTTATTGTTGCTATGTTGTGGAACTGTACACTGTAAAACATGGACCTGTAAATGAATGGTAAAATACTGGAAACACTGGCAAAATCCTGTTGTGTTCACACTACAAATAGTAAAAGTAACATTGACGCAGTGAGAGACTGCAAGTGACTGTTAGTGATGAACACCTGCTGTTAACAAGCAGACTGTTAAACTACAACTAACTTCCAGCATTACACATTATTACACTTATTATTAACCAGACTGACTTTATTTCTGTCATAAGACTACAGAAGCTCTTATTGAGAATTAACATTTTTGGTGATCAGTGTTTGTTTTAGTTGGGCTCCTAAACCTTGATTTTATTAAAATCAGTTTTTCTCTTGCTGCTTTAATACTGTTTTTGTGAGAAACTACAGCCATCAGTTTCTTTTGGTGCACCCTTACCAGCGCATGGTGGGAGCAGCGCAGCTACAAATTTTAGATTTCATCTAAAGCTGTGGCTGAAGTCAGTTGGAGTTCTTGTATTTCTCTTTCCTTCATTGATTCTGCTCGTTAACAGCAAGTGTTCACCACTAATGCTCAATCATCACTTAATGACTCAATTATCTCTTTAACTTTAACACTGTAGATTGGGACAAAATGTACTCTGAGCAGTGCTGATTTAACACTGAGGATTTTGCGGTTTACCTGCAAATTTGTAGTAAACATGACAATCTTGTTTAACTTGATCAGTGTGTTTGATTCAGGTTTGAGCTAAACTCTACAGAAAAATGGATCTCAAGGTCCAGAGGTGAGGACTCCTGCACTGCATGATGACCATATCATTATCAAATAGACAACATCACCTGAACAAAAGTTATCTTGCACTTCAAAACCACAACAAACAAGACTAATATTAAAAACAACTCAAGAATCAAACTAAAGCAAACACTGATCACAATCATGGTGACTTCAAACAAACGTTAACATCTAAACCTCTGTTAATTTTCAATAAGAACTTCTATAGATATCTGACAGAAATCCGACATTGGAGTCTACATCCTGAACCTGCTTGGCAGGCTCCACCCATTCCAGTGCCTATTCTGACAGTCTCTCCATCTGTCCAAGTGTCAAGGACATCAGAATTCCCACAGCTCTCCACCGACTGCAGGTATGTGTCATATTATAAGTTTGGGTGTTTTAAATTGAAAAAGATATTCTTAACTTTGGATGATGTGCTTCCACAGCAACTTTGTGATGTTTGGATACAGATACAGGTTGTTATATGAAGTCCTGGGATAAATGTGTTTTAAGTTCAATATTAAGAAGGCTGAACAGATCATGTCAAAAGTGGTCACCTTAGTGTACTTTCTATTCACTGCCATCTGTCCATAGTTTGTTGCGGTGTTTAATGCATGCCAGTAATTGGATTTATTAAAGAATTTAAATTTGATTTAAGTTTGAATCAGTTTTAAAAGCTCAAAGTGTGAAGGTTTTAAGTCTCTCAAATACATTTCCTACATTTCTCTCCAATATGGAAGGAAATTTGATTAAAATAAATGTGAAGAATTTTAACTGTAACAAGATGATTGACAGCGAAACTTGAAATGGTGACAGGATGCACGTAGATAAGTGACAGAGCTATGATGACAGTGGTGTGTCCTGCTTGCCTACTCTTCTCCTACACACTCAGAAGTATGTACTTTTTCTTCACAAAAGGCATAAGTAGGTGAATTGGGTCGCAGGGTTGTGTTACAATGTGATGTTGGTTCAACACCCTCAGAAAATGAAACACAAGAACTGCCAGCCAAAGCCATAGATGAAGTCAGCTGAAAATACACTAAATCTCGCTTATTACAAAACATATTGACTTTATTTCTGTCTGACATCTACAGACGGTGTTTTGAATTATTTTTTTATTTTTTTTATTAACAGAGGTTTAGATGTTGATGTTTTGTTGGAAAGATTGGTCACCATTATGGAGATCAGTGTTTCCTTTAGCAGTGGGCAGTTTGACTCTTTATTCTTAACTGATAAAAAGTATTCTGTGATGAAGTAAATGCTACAGAAAAAACCAATGTAATTTCTAAATAAAATGTTTCGGTCAGGCAGAATAAAAGAAAACAAAGTAAGTTCTTTATATGTAGTATCAATAAGTATAGTATGATGTAATATAGTATAAATAATTTTGGTTTTTAAAACCGTAAGGGGGAAATTAGATGCATACAGACATCAAGAATTACCAAATGCCCCCTGGTCATTTGTAATGTATCTGCTTGTTTTATAGTCTTTGAACACCAGATGGTATTGTGAGCAAATTAAGCCTCGAGAAATGAACCCTTGTCCCTTTTGTGAACCACTTGGCTGAAAAGCTTCAATGCTTTATGAGGCTTCATCTCACCACCACTAGTTCAAGGTATATGTGACGGTAAGTTAAATCTTGCTTTCTGGAATAACCCCCGGTGACAATTTCCAGCCTCATAAAATAGATTAATTCACTAATTTACCCTTGACCAAAAGTACTTTTGGTCAAGGGCAAATTAGTGAATTAATCCATTTCTTATTAATAATTCTTATTAATAAATTGTATTCACCAACAAAATGTTCTTGCACAGATCATAAATCTGATAGTTAAGTTAGTAAGAGAGATTATTAGATATTTTATGCACACAGCCATTAAGAGTGAGCATATGAATCTTAACAATGTGGTGACATGCTTCATACCACATGCATGTGTATCTAAAATGTTTTTCCCTCATAATGCATTTTAATAAATAAAAATTCTGAATGTCTCATCTATGGTGGTAAATATTTCTGGTGAATAGAATCTATTAATAACAAACAATCACTTCTTGTCATTGACTTTTCTCCTTTATAACTCTGAACCATCTGATTATCTTTGCTTTTGGGCCTGATTGCAATAAATGAAGTGTCACAATAAACACTGTTACAAAGACAACAAACTCACATTAAAGCTAAAAGTCAAACCAACCAACTAAAGGACACACTAATCACCATTATGGTGACCAATTTTCAATATTTTCAATAAAACATCAACATCTAAACCTCTGTTAATTCTCAATTAGAGCTTCTGTAGTTGTCTGACAGACATAAAGTCAGTCTGGTTAGTAATAAGAGTAATAATGTGTAATGACTGGAAGTCAGTTGTAGTTCTTGTGTTTCTCTTTTTTCTGTTCTTGTTGTTCCTCTTTCCTTCAGTGATTTTGCTTGTTAACAACAGGTGTTCATCATTAATGTGGTGTGGAAACTAAAGGATTTCCCTTTGGGTTTGAAAGGGTTAAAGGTGTAAGATAAAATGACACACCCACAAAATATAGTTTTAAAACAGTTATATACTGGAAACACTGTTTTGAGTTGAGTTTTGTGTGTCAGCATTGTGCTGAAGAGTAGAGCCTGTGCTTCAGTCCAGGAGAAGACCAAAAAGGGTGTGCTCATGAAGACTGATGGTGTACTGTATGTTGTTTTATTTAAAGTCGGTAACTTTGTAGTTGCTGATCCAGTGTAAGTCTCATTATTTCAAAAGTTTTTTAGTGGACTCAAATGAAATAAATTAACAGTAATAATACACTCATATTACTAGTGTATTATACATTCTAGTTTAAAATAAGTAAATTAATGGCAGTTGGTCTATTTAAGGCAGTTGATTTAAGTAAACTTGAGTTTTAATTGAATGATGGTATTTTTACAGTTATGGATATCCAACTCCACTTACATGCAATTGTGATGTCAGAAGCCAGGCCAATGCTTCCCTGCAGCGGATTCTTAAGATTTTATTGGTCATGTCAATTACAGTACAGATTGCCTACACCAAACACTGATCCTTAAACCTACCGGTCACTGTAACAAATGAAGTACTGATTGCCTAAACCAGACATGGGGCTCTCAACCTACCCGTCACTGTAACCAATGAAATTAGCTGCAGGGTGGGATTTCTGATATCACACTTGGATGTGGGTGAAGTTAGATATCCACCGCAGGCTGCAGCAAGCCCTATATCCATTTTTGGAGGACTGTTTCTAGCACCTGGGAGAGTACATGCCATTTCTACAATAAAAGATGCAAACTTACCAATCTGATCTGGCCAAGTCGCGCTGGCAACGTTGCTCGATCAGCTTGGTCATTTGCGTCATCCGTATTAGAATTGGCCTCAAATTAATAGGGTAAGACTGACATTATCACCTGTCAATATAGCTTTGCTATGGGAGCTGATGTTACAGATATGGTAAGGAGCGTGACATTTCCGTCACATGCTCAAGGTATTTGGGCCAATCACAATGCACTGGATCACTGGCCAATCAGAGCAGACCACGCTTTTCATAGACAAGCTTTGTAAAAATCAACGCGTTTCAGAAAGGAGGGGCATAGAGGAACAACAATAATCTACAATATGTGTAAAATAATGACTTTTTTAACCTAAAACCTTGTAAACACATTGCATTTAACCAAATACATAAAGTAATTTGTTTCAGAAAGGAGGGGCATAGAGGAGCAACAATAATCTACAGTATGTGTAAAATAATGACTTTTTTTAACCTAAAACCTTGTAAAAACATTGCATTTAACCAAATACATAAATTAATGTATTTTTTTAGAACCATGATATGACCCCTTTAATTATCCTCTGCTGAGATCTTCAGAGATTATGTCTTATTTTATCTTCGGTTGATTTCATCTAACCCAGTCAACAATTTGAGATCACAGTGACCTCACCATGAGCTCACAGGATATCATTGTGATCTAAATGTATAACCTTGTGAGCTAAAAGTGTAACCTCACAGCGCACTCATACTATGACCACAATGTGAGGTCACCCCAGCTAGAAATGTTAAGAAGAATGTTTCAGGAACATCATACTAACTGTTTTTCTCATTCACAGATTGTTGATAATGGATAAAGAACAGTCCCCCCCTCCATATCCTGGACCGCCACTGGTCCACACCAACGTGCCCTACCAGACGCAGCAGGTTTCCTATCAAACCCAACCAGGTCAGCGGACCCTCACTCTGCCCAGTCAACAATCTTATCTCTCAATGATCTCATGAGCTACCAGGAAACTCATACTATGGCCACAAAAAGAGGTTAAAGTGCACTCACTGCACAAAAACTAGTTACCCAGCATGCATTGCAGCATGAAAACTTTGCGTTTAATAAACAAAATATATATTTTTTAAATGAAGCCAGCGTTTGGATTTGGAGTGCAGCGCATGCACAATAATCTGTTCGCTTAATCCATTCCCTTAATCCACGGCCCTTGTTATTATGTGTCTAGGCCTAGACAAATAAAAGTAGACAGTTTATAGTATATAATTATGTCTTGCACTTATCTGTATGGCTAAAAATGACGGAGCATTGTGAGTTGTTTCCGCTGTCATAAAGTAAAATATCTATCAGAACGCGTCGCGCCTTCGTCAGACAGAGGGTTATAGAAAACATAGCCTGTATTGTTTCGTAGGCTATGTTTGACTATTAGCCTATAATATTATCATTTTTTAAATTTCATATGTTGATTATGAAACGTGAGCACAAACTTCTACGCAAACCTTGGCAATAGAATTGCCATTGCCTAGTAATTTGTTTTGTTTTGTTTAGTCGCCAGACTGATATAGGCTACTTTATATTATAGGCCTACTTTTATACTAATACATCTAGTATAGAAACATGGAAGTGTGTCAAAGACACATAGTATAGGCTATATAAATTCTCTAATGTGGATACATTTTGTACACATCACTATACAACATATGTCCTTATTATGAGAAAATATGTTGTTAAATAATTGGGTGTGACATTTTTTTTAGGCTAGGCTCTATGTGGCACCAATGCGTCACCTTACGCCAGGTGACCTGTAAATGCGAAAAAACTGTTTCCATTGCAGTTTTGCAAAAACACCCTTTTTCAAATTGCCTGAAAAACCACCTCATGCGAGCATAACTTTTTTGCCACATAAATGGGAGTTTTTGTGGAATTGACACGTTTCCATTAAGCGTGTTTTCAAATTCATAATTTCAATAACAGTAACAAACCCATAACGCAGCCAGAAGAAAATCGATACATATAGTTGAGAGCCCAACTAAAGCAAACACTGATCACCATAATGGTGACTTCAAAAAAACCTATTATTTTTAATAAAACATCTACATCTAAACCTCTGTTAATTCTCAATAAGAGCTTCTGTTGACGTCTGAAAGACATAAAGTCAGTGTGGTTAGTAATGTGTGAAGCTGGTAATGCTGTTTGTGGAGTTGTTTAATCCTCCTCTGCTGAGATCTTCAGATATTTAATGTCTTCTTTTATCTTCAGTCGATTTCATCTAAGGCCAGGGCTGAAGTCCGTTGTAGTTCTTGTGTTTCTCTTTCCTTCAGTGATTCTGCTTTTTAACATCAGGTGTCTTCAATAATACTCAATCATCACTTATTTGATCACTTAATTATCTCAGTACAATCAATCTTTATCAGTTTAAGACAGTTAAAGCGAAAGTTTACCGGATAACATTTCCCTTCCCACAGGAAAAAATCCTATAGTATATTATAGTAAAATTACTCTAGTAAATACTATAGTGTTTTTGAACCATACAATAGTAAAAATACTACAGTAAATTAACAAAGTGTAGTAAATACTATAATATACTACAATTTACTTTAGTATCTTTACTATAGTATGGTCCAAAAATACTACAGTATTTACTAGAGTAATTTTACTGTAATTTTACTATAATATACTATAGTATTTTGGGATGTGGGTAATCTCAAGTTTGAAGGGTTCTGTATGTTTTCTCTTTCAGCTCCAGAGGTCGCTTACAACCAACAGCCCGTCATGTCCACCATCACTCAGGGGGGCCTGTCTACTGCACCTGCTCAGGGTGAGCAGAAAAGCCCTAGATTCATGAAACTCTTCTGTTCAAACACCTGTAGAGAATACTATACTTGAGGTTTATGATCATATATTATATGTATCTTTCATCAATATTACCTTGTTTTTCTGCATATGTATTCCCAGTGGTAGTAATACAACCACCACTGACTGAAGTTCCTGGGGAGATGAAATGTCTTCATTGCCAGCAGCAGGTCGTCACGGAGACAAAATACATAATTGGAATGACGGCGTGGTACTGCTGTATTCTTATTGGAGCGTTACTGTAAGGAACTGCACTCACCGTATTCTCATGTACATGTCACATTTGACTATCTGAAAAAGAAATGGATTCAGACATATATAGAAACTTCTATATCATGGATTTAAATGAGTGCTGTTAATATTAATGTGATAATTTTTTTTGGTTGAACGCCTTAATACAACCTTTTTTTTTCTGTTATCCATTGGCTAGTGTTCCATTATATGATAATGTTCTTATTCATACAAACACTTTTAAATCATTCAAGCGCTGTCTGTGAATGTCCTGACACAGCGCCCCCAGACTCAAGTTGTTCCAATCTTGAACGTACAATAACAGTCAGTTTTGTCGAGGATCCTCATAAATGAGTTAAGTAAAGTCTTAAATGGACATAAAGAGTTGTGAGTGAAAATGGGATGCTTGTGAGATCCGCGTCATGTGCATCAGTGGCAGATCTTAAAGGGACAGCAGCCACTAATGCTGTCTGTCGTTAATGTTAATCAAAGAACAAAGAGTACAGAGACAATTGCTCCCTGCTCTTGACTACCCAGTCAACACGTGAGATCATGCAATGATCACAGTGACATCACACCATTAGCAGTGTGACACTCACAGTGCAAGTTATTTTAAGCTCACTGTGAACTCAAAATGTTGAGTAGGTTGAGAGGAGACAGCTCAAATATCGGGGACAATCTACTTCCTGTTTCTCAAGACTATCACAGTGATATCACAGTGACTCAATTCCTGGAGGGTCACAGCTCTGCACAGTTTATGTCCAGCTCACACCTGCATGGAAGTGTTTAGTAATCCTGAAGACCTTAATTAGCTGGATCAGGTGCACTCAAAAAGCATTTATGTCTAAACTAGAATGTTATTCATATTTTTCAATCATTCATCAATGAAATCGGTAAGATGTACGTAATTGTACACAGCAAAACGCCCATGTTAAATTAACACTGCCTAGTGTGTGTGTGTGTGTGTGTGTGTTCACCACTGAGTTAGAGTACCATTGAAGCAGTGTTGAAGTTAATGAGATAATTAAGTGATGATTTAGCATTAATGATGAACACCTGATGATAATGAGCAGAATCACAGAAGGACAGACAAAAACAAGAGCTTCAGCCACAGCTTTAGATGAAATCAACTGAAGATAAAAAAAGACATTACGTCTCTGAAGATCTCAGCAGAGGAGGATTAAACAACTCCACAAACAGCATTACCAGCTTCACACATTACTGACCAGACTGACTTTATTTCTGATCACCATGATGGAGATCAGTGTTTGTACCACATCATTGACACTTCAAAAAGTTTATAAAGAGATTGTTTAACTAATCATATGAATTGAGCAGCTTAGTAAAAATTTTCTGAAAAGGCATGGTTGTTTTATATAATATGGTGAACAGGTTGAATTGAAGAATCATTAATCACAAAGGTATCACAAGAAAAGAAAGCTAACACTACTTTTTTCTGGGGTTTTTTCTGTTTAGGGTCTGGCCATTTTGTTTCATTCCATTGTGTTTGAAAGCCTGCAAGGACGTAGAGCATCGCTGTCCAAACTGCAAAAAGGTCATCCATATCTACAGACGCTAATAGCTTGTTCTAAAGTGAAGAAATTCTGAACGAGCCAAGAAAAAACTTTACTGGCAGCATTTTTTGGACATCACTGGACTTCTAATTTAGAGAGAAAAAATCATGAAGTTTCTTTACACACACACACACACACACACACCTGAGGACACATGCTCTCTATGAGCCTTTGTCATGGGCACTATCTTTAACCCTTAACTGTCAATGTTACCCAGCAAGCAGAGCCATGTAGGCACCACATGGGTTAGTCCAGATTAAATTAACACTACTCAGTGTGCACACTAAAGACTGTTAAGTGTACAACTGAATCATTGTTGGAGTTACTTTCCAAAGCCTCAAATCAATTGAACCAATTGCCCTGCAAAATAATTCACAGTTTGGAAGTGTTGGAAACACCACACGCGGGTGACCCCTGCTGGACAGAACGGTGGAGATGCAATAAAAACACCTGTTACAAACACATCACAAATGCTTTATTGAAAGTAAAATCTAGCAAATGCAATTAAATAATCATCTAATAAGATTAAATATCAAGTGTCTCTATAATATGTGTTCTTTTATTCATTTTCAGGCTTGTTTGTTCCATGGATGGCTCAGCTAAACAGGCCAATAAGAGACTAACTCCTATTTTTATTCCTTTTAATTGTACTAATGTCTAGGTACTGTATATTACGCTGCTTTCACTTTAATACACAGATCTAAAATACACATGCAATTCAGTTACCTGCCGTTTATGTACACAGAGAGTGAACCAACAGTGTTTATGTGAAATCTTTTTTTCAGAATATTATAAGTTTAGACCGATATTGCTTTTAAATGCATGCAGATAATAAACTTTAAAAGCTGTGTAATAAACAGACACAAGCTGGACAGGCTCCACCCTCTTCTGGAAAGCGGGGTGGACAAGAGCCCAACTAAAGCAAACACTGATCACCATAATAGTGACTTTATTATTTTCAATAAAACATCAACATCTACAGAAATAAAGTCAGTCTGGTCAGTAATGTGTGTAGCTGGTAATGCTGTTTGTGGAGTTGTTTAATCCTCCTCTGCTGAATAAAAATAGTATTGTATTTAACAATTGTATGCATTTGAAATATAGAGAGGGGTTCTGTTTTAATGTACCCAAGTATACCTAAAATAAAAAGAGTTTAATATACAGGTTTGTGGCTCTTCATTTCTTTTTAATTACCCACTTGTAAACTTATGGTCACTGTTCTTTTTTTTATATAAATACCTATAGTATTTGTATTTAATCTACAGGTGCTGGTCATATAATTAGAATATCATCAAAAACTTCCATTCAAAAAGTGAAACTTGTATATTGTATTCATTCATTACACACAGACTGATATATTTCAATTTTGATGATTATAACTGACATCTAAGGAAAATCCCAAATTCAGTATCTCAGAAAATTGGAATATTACTTAAGACCAATAAAAAAAAGGGATTTTTAGAAATCTTGGCCAACTGAAAATTATGAACATGAGAAGTATGAGCATGTACAGCACTCAAAACTTAGTTGGGGCTCCTTTTGCCTGAATTACTGCAGCAATGCGGCGTGGCATGGAGTCGATCAGTCTGTGGCTCTGCTCAGGTGTTATGAGAGCCCAGGTTGCCCTGATAGTGGCCTTCAGCTCTTCTATATTTGTTGGGTATGGCATATCGCATCTTCCTCTTCACAATACCCCACAGATTTTCTATGGGGTTAAGGTCAGGTGAGTTTGCTGGCCAATTAAGAACAGGGATACCATGGTCCTTAAAGCAGGTACTGGTTGCTTTGGCACTGTGTGCAGGTGCCAAGTCCTTTTGGAAAATGAAATCTGCATCTCCATAAAGTTGGTCAGCAGCAGGAATCATGACATGCTCTAAAACTTCCTGGTATACGTCTGCGTTGACCTTGGACCTCAGAAAACACAGTGGACCAACACCAGATGATGACATGGCACCCCAAACCATCACTGACTGTGGAAACTGTGTGGATTGTGTGCCTCTTCTCTCTCCCTCCAAACTCTGGGACCCTGATTTCCAAAGGAAATGCAAAATTTACTTTCATCTGAGAACATAACTTTGGACCAGTTTTTGTCTTTTTTGTCTGTAGCCCAAACGAGACGATTTTGACGCTGTCTGTTGTTCAAGAGTGGCTTGACAGAGGAGTGCGACAGCTGAAACCCATGTCTTGCACACGTCTGTGTGTAGTGATTCTTGAAGCACTGACTCCAGCTGCAGTCCACTCTTTGTGAATCTCCCCCACATGTTTGAATGGGTTTTGTTTCACAATCCTCTCCAGGGTGCGGTTATCCCTATTGCTTGTACACTTTTTCTACCACATCTTTTCCTTCCCTTCGCCTCTCTATTAATGTGCTTGGACACAGCTCTGTGAACAGCCAGCATCTTTTGCAATGACCTTTTGTGTCTTGCCCTCTTTCTGTAAGGTGTGAATGGTCGTGCTTTGGACAACTGTCAAGTCAGCAGTCTTCCCCATGATTGTGTAGCCTACAGAACTACACTGAGAGACCATTTAAAGGCCTTTGCAGGTGTTTTGAGTTCATTAGCTGATTAAAGTGTCTTCAATATTGAACCTTTTCACAATATTCTAATTTTCTGAGATACGGAATTTGGGATTTTCCTTATTTTTCGGTTATAATCATCAAAATTAAAATAAATAATAATTTGAAATATATCAGTCTGTGTGTAATGAATGAATATAATGTACAAGTTTCACTTTTTGAATGGAAGTAGGGAAATAAATCAACTTTTGATGATATTCTAATTATATGACTAGCTGTAGATTCATTGAGATGAATTGAGAATCTAATCGATTTGAGAGCTTGTGAATCGAAATCGAATCAGAACATCTGAATCGATACCTAGCCCTAATTTATATATTTATAGTTATATTAGTTATGTTTATATTTTGTTCTTAATATATGTTGTTTGTATATCTGGAGTTTGTAACAAAAATAATATCCCTGGGATTATTAAAGTATTTCTGGTATATAAAGGTCTGCGATCTGAGATTGAGTGAAACTGGATAAATTGACGGATATACGCATGGTTGGGATGGAGATGGCACACTGGAGGAGGTGTTAGTACTGGAAATACAGGAGTTTTGTCAACATGTTCCCTCTGATCATTCAGTCAGGAAATAAAAAATGCAGTTTAGATATCCGGCAGAACTTCTGATTGGCATCAGCTTTCAGCTCCACCCCTTATTTCTGCCATTCCTGTGCCTAGTCTGATAGTCTCTCCATCTGTCCAAGTGTCTTTATAGGGAAGGACATCAGTATTCTCACAGCTCTTCACCGACTGCAGGTATGTGTCATATTATAAGTTTGGGTGTTTTAGATGGAAAATGATATTCTTTACTTTGGATTATGTGCTTCCACAGCCACTTTGTGATGTTTGGATACAGATACAGGTTCATGAAAATGAAAGTTCAGAAAATTAAACACAAGACTTACAACTGACTTCCAGCCACAGCTTTAGATGAAATCAACTGAAAAGACATTAAATAGCTCTCATTACTAACTAGACTGACTTTATTTCTCATTCATCTACAGTTATTTTTGAAAATTAACAGATGTTGATGATTTATTTTAAATGTACAGTATCCTTTAGTTGGGTAGTTTGACTCTTTGCTTTTTGGGTTGATTGCATTTTCTCTTGCTTTTATTGCCATAATAAACACAGTTACAGCAGCTAGAGAGAAAAAATATGTTAAAAGTCTACCCAACTAAAGCAAACACTGATCACCATAATAGTGACTTCAAACTAAACTATTATTTTTAGTAAAACATCAACAACAAAACCTCTGTTAATTCTCAATAAGAGTTTCTGCAGACATGTGACAGACATAATAATAATAAAAATAAAGTCAGTCTGGTTAGCTGGTGAAGCTGGTAATGCTGTTTGTGGAGTTGTTTAATCCTCCTCTGCTTACACATTTCACCCTTTTTTAAGATTTTTGTTTTTTTACAGTGCAGTGATTATTCCAACCAAAATTCAACTTCTGGCGTAAGGAGCATGACGTCAAACAAATATTTGGTTTAGATGTAAACTCGACTTTCATTTTAAACCAAAATATAAAGTCTAACTGACTCTGGATTAGTTGGAGTCCAACATCTTCCTGACGTCACATGACATACTGTGCCTGCTGGGTGCAGTTCATTTAAGTTCAGTTTCTGTTCTTGTTGTTTCTCATTCCTTCAGTGATTCTGCTTGATAAAAGCAGGTGTTTAAATGTTAGATTAGAATCTTGCAGGAACATCATACTAACCTTTTAAAAAACATTTTAACGTTTCCATAACTAAAACCGAATGTTTTAAGAATGAAACAAAGATTTCTTAGCTGAGCCTGTAGAACACCCCATTAAAGCACTGTTTATCTCACTCACAGATTGGCGATAATGGATAACGGACAGTTCCACCCTCCATATCCTGGACCTGGACCAACGGTCCAGACCAACATTCACCAGAAGCAGCAGATTTCCTATCAAACCCAACCAGGTCAGCGGACTAATGGTTCAGAAACCATTGGTCATTGGTAACAACAGTGCTTCAGTAATGTAAAGTGGCCACTGTATACAATCCACCTTCTCTACAGACAACAATCATGACATTCAGTGTAACCCAAACAATCCAGTCACCTGTGGCCTGTTGCGCAAGGCCAGTTTAAGAGAAATATTATTCTGTAAACATTTGATTTCCATGTTATAGTCTTATACTGAAGTATCCTGGTTGGCGGTTAAACAGAGAGTCTCACAACATAAGACATTAGCACTCACCAATGGCACACTTGAAGAATGGACTGTTTTAGTTATGGTTGGGTTGGGAATCGAAAATGTATTTCAATTCTGGAATCGAATACTTAAGTTCAGAATTCCTTTTATCGATTCCTTTTTACATACTATAATATAACTTTAAACCATTTAAGTGCAAGAAGACTTGTGTGCCGTTTTCAAAAAGGCACCTCTATACTGTATAGTGCTCAATACTGAGTTTTCTTTTGCACTTGAATGGACTAATACACACAATAATATGTCATAATATCCTCATAAACACATTCGCAACACCCTGCTGGTGGTTATTGTTCCACCAAATGGTGTTAATGGCTTCTGTTGCCACAAGTTATGTATTTTGGTAAAAAAAAAAAAAAAAACAGTCAGAATGTCCAACTATAAGAAACGCTGATCACCATAATGGTGACCAAACATTTTAAATAAATCATCAACATCTAAACCTCTGTTAATTCTCAAAAAGAACTGTAGGTCCGACTGAAATAAAGTGTGGTTTGTAAGAGAGACTTAATGTCTTTTCAGTTGATTTCGATTATTATGCGGTTATTAACGTTACTGTAGTATGAAGCAGAGCAGGACCGATTGTTATGGGAGCTGAGCAAGGCCGTTGAAGTGACTGTTAATGAACGCAACAGACCCCTCACGATGAGTAGTGGGACTTTTATCATGCCACAGTCGCCGGCGCCATTTCCGCTTTTCCGGTCATGGGTATGAGGTAACGCAGCTCTGTTTATTATATTAGATACATTTGAGTGTGTGGACAATTGTGTTATGACGTTACTCTGTGCATTCGCCCGGTGGCTGCTGTGACACTTGTGAAACCGAGAGTAACGCAGATATGACGCAATTGACAGGCGATTCCCTCACACGTCCCGGTTCACTAGTTAAAATAGCAATTTCCTCATGATTTACAAATAGTTTGGGATATTGTAAGAACTCAACTGAATAAAATATATAACACTGGCCTACTGTTTTTAAATATATTTTACTGAATTTTTTTACATAGTGCACCTTTAATTAAACACTGGAGAATTTACTGTGCTTATATCAAGTTTGAAGGGATGCTTTCTCTTTTAGCTCCAGTGGTAATTTACAACCAACAGCCCGTCATGTCCGCCGGCACTCAGGAGGCCCAGGGTGAGCCAAAAATCTCTAGATTCACTAAACCCTTCTGTGTTTAAACACTAGAAGGTTTCAGCATGCACAGGATGCACTATATTGGAGGTTTATCATATTGCATGTATTTTTCATTAATATTACCTCTTTTTTTCTGCATATGTAGCAGTGATAGTTATTCCACCACGACTGTCTGAAGTTCCTGGGCAGATGAAATGTCCTCATTGCCAGCAGCAGATCGTAACAGAGACGGCTTACGTAAGTGGAGCAATGGTGTGGGTCATCGCTGGAACTCTTGGTATATTAGGGTAAGGAACTATATTCACTGAATTCTCTTGTAGACTACTGGGGGGGAAATCAGATTCAGACATATAGAAACTTGTATATCATGTATTTAAATATATTTGTATTTACAAGTTTACAGTGACAAAGTTTCCATTTAGTACATTTAATATATATTAAATTTAAAAATAATATCAAATAAAACACGTTACAATTATAATCAAGTACTTTAAATGTAGCCTGGTCTTACCAGACTCTCGTACATTTTATTTGTACAGAGAGTCTGGCCACTCTCCATTAACAAGCGTTTACTTCCTTGAAGGCGGTACTCTGTTGAAGTTTAAAACTAATGGATCTCCCCAGAGCCACTCCGAATCTGCCATAACCAATAACCAGAGGTGTAAAATCCAGGGGACAAAGAGTAGAAGTCCTGCCATATTTTTATTCCACTCATGAACTCAGATCAGCTGATTTCACTAATTAATTCTACCTCCTGGCTGAAAAACTGTGCTATTAGCAAATCCAGGTGTCTGCAATAAAATACGGAGCAGGACTTTAAATCTTCTGAACCTGGACTTTCCACCTCTGTTCACATTTCAAAGTCTCTGCTGCCCTGTGGTGGACAACTCGAGACACTGACAATCAGGTAATGTTGTGACTTGTGACTGCCCAGCCAGCACAGTCATGTGTGGCTCAGATGGGTTTGGCCTGGGCTGTCTAACTGGGGCCCAGTCAGTTTTGTCCTCAGTTTCCATGTAGGCCCCACATGGGTTAAGAAGACATTAAATCTCTGAAGATCTCAGCAGAGGAGGATTAAACAACTCCACAAACAGCATTACCAGCTTCACACATTACTAACCACACTGACTTTATTTCTGTCAGACGTCTACAGAAGCTCTTATTGAGAATTAACAGAGGTTTAGATGTTGATGATTTGTTGAAAATAAAACTTTAGTTTAGTTAAGTCACCATTATGGTGATCAGTGTTTGCTTTAGTTCTTGACCCTTGACTTTTTAAACATTGTTTTTTTTATGGTGTGAAAAGCAAGAAAATGTGTGATCAGTTGATGTTGACTCATTGATGATAAGAATATTATCAGCATGCTGTGGCTTTATTCACTGATCTTATTTCTGACTTTTATATGGGTGACATTTGTCAGAAATTAGCTGAATGCATCAGACACAAAATGTTTTGAACTCATGCGCGATCAACTCAAACATCAAGAATAAGCCTTTGAATCTCAACAATGGCAACAGGTTTCTATGCCGCGATGCATTCTGGGAGCCATGGATGAGTTTTGTATGATGCACCTAGAATGCATTGCGGCATGAAGTACATTCATACACTGATACTTGATGTCTGTTTGTGTCTAAAAGTCACAAGAGTTTGAAAGTGCTTATAAACAGGATTTGCACCGTAACAGTTTGTTAATCCATAACAGCTTTTATTTTGACATAACTTTTTTTAATTATTTAATATATCTGTTTTGGTGATTGTTAAGGACTGTATAATTTGACTGGTCTTTGGAAGGTTGTGACCACCAGGGGGCATCGATTAGAATGCAGACGAGATGTTCCGTTTAGGTGTTTATTGGAATAAAGGTTCAAAGTATATGTGTGTGGTTCTGAAATAAAGATACAGAAATAAATCAGTACAAATGTAAACTCAATATAAATAACAAAGAATTATTACATGCCTAACAGGTATATAATAAACAAACACAATCAAAATTAAATTATAGTTTTGTTTTGTATGACTTGTGTTATAATAAATGATTATTACTAAGTAAATACAAACTTAGAAATGCAGCAGTACATGATATCTCTATTCAAAGATTACTTACTTTGCTGCACTTAATTACAAAAAAATACAATATGCCAAATTCAGCTGAACATATAATAATTATGGACTGCAGTGTTACTCCTTAAATTAAACAACGTTACATATCGTGCAGGAACAGAAATTATTTAAATTTAGGCACATAAGGTTTGCAGAGCAACACTTCCAGTAATTAACATCGTTCTCAACAATTAAACACAAGAGCGATACGAAGCTCCGCCATTTTACTGTATGACAATGAACAGCAACATGCCGCGACATTATTGAGGTAAAAGGTAAAATTAACAACAAACTTCAGTATACTTACTGGTAGTTGCACGCACACAACACTAGAAACTTGTAAATAAGTACAGCGAAACTTTCTTATATTATTTATGAATTAACACTGCACAGTCTTTCAACGTCAGCGATCTCTTCCAAGTGTCTCGAAATTGAAACTAAAGATGATCTGCTTCCATGAGCATGAAGCGCAGTGACACTTCTGATTGGCTGATTCTCAAACAGTCAGTTTTATCTGCCTGAAAAGGAGTCGTCCTTCGTCACAATATCTGATTAAAACACTGCTGGATATAATGATGAAAGACACAGGTTTACTATAATCAATGCTTCTCATGACATAAGCAAACACAGATAATACTCTCACCATAACAAACACAGTTACAAGGGTCAAGAGCACAACTAATGCAAACACTGATCATAATGGTACTTTTATTATTTTCAATAAATCATCTACATCTAAACCTCTGTTAATTGAGCTTCTGTAGACGTCTGACAGAAATAAAGTCTGGTTAGTAATGTGTGAAGCTGGTAATGCTGTTTGTGGAGTTGTTTAATCCTCCTCTGCTGAGATCTTCAGAGATTTAATGTCTTCTTTTATCTTCAGTTGATTTCATCTAAAGCTGTGGCTGAAGTCAGTTGTAGTTCTTGTGTTTCTCTTTCATTCAGTGATTCTGCTCATTATCATCAGGTGTTCATCATTAATGCTCAGTCATCACTCAATTATCTCATTAACTTAAACACTTGTCTGATTCAGTGTTGCATTTAACAGCCTGTAGTGTGCATACTGAGCAGTGTTCATTTCATCTGGGCTAACCCATGTGGGACCTCCATGGAAAATGAGGACAGAACTGGCTATTAGAGCCCAGGTCAAACCCATCTGGCTCCACATGGCTGTGCTGGCTGGGTGGTCAGAGCAGGAGGGACTGCTCAATTTATGTATCTGACACAATGTTTCCCCCAGCCAAACTGACTACATGTCAGAGAAGGAAAGTCCTGGTTCAGTAAAAAGTTTTTTTATTCTGGGTTATTTTGTTGTTGTTGTTGTTTGTCCAGGATCTGGCCGTGTTGTTTGATTCCGTTCTGTGTGAATGCCTGCAAGGACGTAGAGCATCGCTGCCCGAGCTGCAAAAGCCTCATCTATGTGTACAAACGCATGTAGCTTCTGTTCTGAAGCGAAGAAAATCTGAACAACCAAAAGAAAAACATCTTTTGGACAAAAAATAATATAACACCATGACGTGGGTTCTCTTTCCTTCTTTATGCCAATATATATTGCTCCTGAATATGATTTATCACTTTCCTTTTTGTAAAATGTATAATTAATTGCAGGATCTTGTTTGTTTCAGTGTTTTAATGTGATTAGATGTTCTTAATCTAAAGGTCTGCAAAACCTCATTAAAATGTAAGACACAAATAATGTTTTCAGAGAAGGCATACATGTTATCTTTTGTTTTGGTGTTAATTAATCACAACAATAAACAGCAAATAATGTAAGCCAGACCACAGACGGTTGACTTTCATTGTTAATGTAAAGATTTTTAATACAATTTTCATGGTGTGACCTTGTGGGTGGGTACATGTGTGATGTAGCCATGTGCACTTACTAGACCATCTCATTCTAGTGTTTAATGCTGAGAAGGACTGTAGCCTCTGAAGGACTGGATGCAGCCTCAGCATTTTCAAATCAATAACAAAGGTGTAGCTTGATGACGCTGTGAATGAGTGGGGAATCATGGGAGTTGTTGTCTTCACCTCCACAGCCGATGGAAAGACGGGACTCAGGGCAGAAATGAGTGAGCTAATGAATTAAAGTTTTATGGTTGTTTTTGCATATTTTATTATTAAAATTACGAATAAAGTTATGTTTAACGTTCGCCTCCGTGACTTAACTTGAACTTTAGCCCCGTTTCCACCAAAATTACCCAGAACAATTTGGCCCAGGAACTTTTTCCCCAGGAACTCTTTTTTTCCCCCAGACCTGTTGCTGTTTGCGTGTCCATCGTGGTCTAAAGTACCGTGAAGATTAGTCTGGTGACGTAGGACTGTGCTCAATTTTCCAATTCCCACTGGATTTCGTCCTCTGCAAATACACTGAATTAAGCCTGAAACTTGTCGTCGGGCCATCGGTTGTATTTTTTAAACTCCATTGTTGATTTGAATAGCAAACAACCCTGACTACTGCAGGCACCGCAACAGACTGTTAGGTTGAAATAAAATGCTGTGTGAGCTCAATCAATCAGCATGTTCAGTGCCCAAGTCCCACCTCCGAAAGTTCCTGAACTTTGAAAAAAGTTTAGAGGGGGAAATTTTTACCCGAACCTCATTTAGACCCTGGTTCCTGTGGTCCTGTGGTTCCTGTTGTTGCGATTCATATGCTGATTGTTGATGTGTGTATGTCTAAAGGATTTGGGAGTTTAAAATATTTAATGCACCGAATAATTTTGATGTTCTTCAAATTATCTGCTTGAAAACCTGACGCGAAGCAGAGTCAATGCCCACATAAACTTGAATAAACACATCAAGATTTGTGCATGTACTTTATATCGTTCTAAGATGCGGTGAGGAATAATCCTGGAATAATTTATCTTGGCAATTATCAGCAATGAAAGGGCCCTTGCACCCAGGAGCACCGCCACCCAGTGGCCTCAGCAAAACAGTAATTAGTAGGCGACATGAATTTATGCTGTTAAATATAGAAGAAATATGGCAAAGTCACTTCAATGTGACACATTTCCTGATGTTTGGGACTTGATGGCATATTTTAATGTGTTTCTGGGAGTGAATTACAGTGTAAAGCATGCCATTTCCTGTTGCCAGCAGGTGGCGCTATATGACTAACCAATATTGACATGTAGATGTCTTCAGGCCAGGACTCTTAGACATAACATTACCTCTCCTCACTGCCTGGAGGAATATAAGTGTGCTTCATTGGACTTAATAAACACTACTTTATAGAAATGTCATTGAAGAGTTCTTAGAATGTGAGGCTTTATGAGATGGAAAGAATAAAACAAACCCACAAAGACAAATACATTGTTGTCTTTGCATCCATTAGTGCTGTATCCAGTTTCATTGTCCAGCCGTACTGTCCAATAACAAGTGTTCATTTGCTACTGGGATACATGCAAAACAAACATCATGCACATAACAGGCTGAAACTGAAACTCTCTCAACAAAAACATGGGGGTTGTCTGTATTACGTACGACACGCAGTCAAAGTCTTTTAATGTGTCAAGCATTTAAAGGAATATTAAGGTTGAATGTCTGAGACGGATAAGTAAAACTGGATAAGTTGACGGATATACGCATGGTTGGGATGGAGATGGCACACTGGAGGAGGTGTTAGTACTGGAAATACAGGAGTTTTGTCAACATGTTCCCTTTGATCATTCAGTCAGGAAATAAAAAATGCAGTTTTAGATATCCGGCAGAACTTCTGATTGGCATCAGCTTTCAGCTCCACCCCTTATTTCTGCCATTCCTGTGCCTAGTCTGATAGTCTCTCCATCTGTCCAAGTGTCTTTATAGGGAAGGACATCAGTATTCTCACAGCTCTTCACCGACTGCAGGTATGTGTCATATTATAAGTTTGGGTGTTTTAGATGGAAAAAGATATTCTTAGCTTTTTCCACAGCCACTTTGTGATGTTTGGATATTAGAGATATAGGTTGTTATATGATGTCCTGGGATAAATGTGTTTTAAAATGTGTTTCCTGTGGCCTCATGGGATAGTAAAATTGGATGCAAATCTTGTCTAAAGTTATCGTCTGCTAGATGAGTAAAGTGTGTAAATAAACTTTGACATCTTGAGAAAGCCAAGCCTGAAAGTTTGAAGTATATGTAAATTTGTAATGTGTTAAGTTTGAATCAGTTTTAAAATCTCAAAGCGTAAAGGCTTTAAGTCTATCAGATAAATCTCCGAAATTAAATGAAGTGCAATTAAATGTGAAGAATTTGCAAAATATATATATATATATATATATATATATATATATATATATATATATATATATATATATATATATATATATTATACAAAATGTATGTTTTACTAACTATTTTTACTCTCAAATTGCTATTAAATCAAAGCCATGTCTAACCAAGTTGTGTTCCAAATTTGAAGTTTATATCACAAAAATTCCTAGCAGTTCCTATGAGATTTTATTTAGGCGTAATACCAAAAATAGCCACAGATAACACATTCAATTGAAATTGACACCCACATTGACTTTTTTATGCATTCTCCTGAAACAAATTAATAAATTTCTGTCACAATATCACTTATATCACAAAACGGTTGCCAAACATGCATGAGTCTTAGACTTTTTCAACAATTTGTGTTTTGTAAAGATTAGACATTTTTTATTATTATAAAATATTTAAAAATAAATGTTGTAATATGAAACATGACCCTGCCCACTGGGGAAGGATTAAAAAAATGTAAAATACTGTTTCCATGGTAATGCAATGTCCAATTTAAAAAGGGTTTTAAAAAAGCACCTTTAAAGTTTCTTTAGAAGCCAAAGAACCACTGTTGGTGCTGTTTAGCACCATTTTTGATGAAGAAATAAAATGTGATATGGTACTTCTTATGGGTTCTACATAGCACCATTTGACAAATGTGCTGTAGAGCACCTTTAAAGATATGGTGCTATATAGCACCAAAAGTGGTTCTCCAATGATTATGACCCAAGAACCAATTTTAGTGCCATATTGCACCATTTGTTTAGGAAAAAAATTAGCGCAATAAAATGCAAGTATCTAAGTAACAGAGGGGTCCATTAAAGCTGCAATGATAATGAAGTAGTATGTCCTGCTTGCCTACTCTTCTGCTACACACTCAGAAGTATGTTGAGGTGAATTGGAATGCAGGGTTAGGCATGGAGTTATGAATTTCTATGGAAACACTATCAACGCAAAGTGAATCTGTGGCAGTCAGGTGGTACAGAGGTCATGTGGTACGAGTGGGAGCTCTTAGAAAAAAATCTGTTTACATGTTCTACGGAGATGTTTTTCAAATCAGGGTAGTTCTGACATGGCATGAACAAACCTAGATTCTATCACTTTTTCCAAACACATTTTCCACAGACTGACACCTGGGACATGAACTCCTGAAATGTTGTCAAACTGGCTGATCAGGGGCTCTTCTTTTGTCAACATGTTCCCTCTGATCATTCAATCAGGAAATAAAAACTGCAGTTTTGATATCCGGCAGAACTTCTGATTGGCATCAGCTTTCAGCTCCACCCCTTATTTCTGCCATTCCTGTGCCTAGTCTGATAGTCTCTCCATCTGTCCAAGTGTCTTTATAGGGAAGGACATCAGAATTCCCACAGCACTCCACCGACTGCAGGTGTGTGTCATATTATAAGTTTGGGTGTTTTAGATGGATCTAGATAGATCTTAAGTTAAGTGTTAAGTTTGCTAAGACACTGGACAGTTAAGTCACACTTAAAAGAGAATAGCAGTCATGACATTAAATACAAAATATCACAATAAGTTGCATTTGAAGGAACACTCACAAGCACACTTTTTGCAGGAAAATATTTCATTAAAAAAATTTCATTAGAAAAGCTATACTATATAATACTTATTTAATAGATATACTTCTCAAAACAAAGACAAAAATTATTGAGATGATCAAGTTGATACTTACTCAATGAAGGTGAAGCAAAACACATATCTGAATGCTCAAACAATCACTGCTTAGATTTTTTAATTTATCAAAGGGTATGTGGCAAAAGCTATCCGTTGGCATTCCTGTTCATCTCAATAGCAAAACTGACGTGAAGCCCTGAAGTATGCCAACCTGTTTTATTTCCAAAGTGTTTTTGGACCCAGTCACTTATAAATGCTGAGCGATTCATCACTGAGAACAATTGAGTGATGCCATTACAAGAAACTGTCCAGTCCAACTGGTTCATTACTTCCTGATGTGTGACGTCAAAGGCAGCAGTCAGTCTATTTGTTATTTTTATTGTTGCTTTGTTGTGGAACTGTACACTGTAAAACATGGACCTGTAAATGAATGGTAAAATATTGGCAAAACTGGTAAAATCCTGTAGTGTCCACACTACTAATAGTAAAAGTAACATTGACGCAGTGAGAGACTGCAAGTGACTGTTAGTGATGAACACCTGCTGTTAACAAGCAGACTGTTAAACTACAACTAACTTCCAGCATTACACATTATTACACTTATTATTAACCAGATTGACTTTATTTCTGTCATAAGACTACAGAAGCTCTTATTGAGAATTAACAGCGGTTTAGATGTTGATGTTAAATTGAAAATGTTTTAATTCGCCATTGTGGTGATGCAATTGTTTGTTTTAGTTGGGCTCTTAAACCTTGATTTTTTAAAGTCTGTTATTCTCTTGCTGCTTAAACAGTGTTTTTCTCAGAAACTACAGCAATCAGTTATAATTAAAGATTTTTAAAAACACATTAGACCCTCAACAATGATGGCAAAAAAAATGCACCATTCAGCTGCATAACTTACTCATGCTGCAGTGTATGCTGGGAGTTTTGTAGTATGCTGGCATCTAGCATGCATGGCGACATGAAACTTGATTGTCATCATTATTGAGATTCATATGCTAGTTGTTGACGTCTGGGCGTGATGCAGGAATTCAAAATGTTTTATTCACTATATGCTTTTAATATCCTGGATCTCTTGCTGTACAATCACAGAGATACTATAATCAACAAACATAAAATACACATAAAATCAAAGTTTAGAGACAGGATGAAACCAGTGAATCAGACAAGTCCGTGAAAATTATAGCATTGTCACTCACAACAGTCAAAAACACTTGATCAACTTCCGCTTGCCGTGACAAATGTGCTTTATAAACTCACCGTCACAGCAGTCAGAGAAAAACTAATGTTACAGTCAAGAGTCCAACTAAAGAAAACACTGATCACCATAATGGTGACAACAGTTTTTCAATAAAACATCAACAACCAAATCTCTGTTAATTTTCAACTTCTGTACATGTATGAAATAAATAATGTCAAACTGGTTTCACAAGCTAAAAAACAAGATATTACCCAAGGAGTTTTAAATTCAAATTCAAATTCAAATTCAAATTCAAATATATTTGTATAGCGCTTTTCACAATACACATTGTTTCAAAGCAGCTTTACAGAAAGTGCATTTTATAAATGTACATTGAAAAATGTTAGAAAAAGTTAATCAATCATGTATTATTTTAGGCCATAACAGCGCTGGCGTTGAGTCGTCTCATCACAGGTGTTGGGGCATCTGAAGTCTCCATGAGAGGCTGGATACAAACTGGAGCTGACCAACTATTTACCTCGGGACTAGTGTCCCGAGATAACAACAGAAAAGCAGATGGGAAATTATTAGCATAGCTGCTGTTCAGAATATTAATGCTTTTGATCCGATTTAACTGTAGTATAAAAGGTAATTATAATGTGAATGCTTGGCTAAAGAGATGCGACTTTAATCTAGTTTTAAACTGGGACAGCGAGTCTGAACTTTGAACAATATCCGGAAGACTATTCCAGAGTTTAGGAGCTAAATGTGAAAATGCCCTCCCTCCTTTAGTGGACTTAGATATCCTAGGAACGACCAGAAGCCTCGAGTTTAGTGATCTTAAAGAGCGTGATGGATTGTAGGGCGATAGAAGATCCGTTATATACACTGGAGCTAAACCATTTAGGGCTTTATAGGTCAGTAGCAATACTTTGTAATTGATATGGAACTTAATAGGTAACCAGTGTAGAGATGATAAAATTGGTGTTATATGATCATATTTTCTTGACCTAGTAAGAACTCTAGCAGCTGCGTTTTGGACTAACTGTAGCTTGTTTATTGAGGATGCAGGACAACCAGCTAATAAAGCATTACAGTAATCTAGTCTCGAGGTCATGAATGCATAAACTAACTTTTCTGCATCAGAAATAGATAGCATGTTACGTAGCTTAGCAATGTTTCTAAGGTGGTAAAATGCCGTTCTTGTAACATATGAAATATGATTTTGAAAGACAAGTTGCGGTCTAATATAACACCCAGGTCTTTTACTGTAGTGGATAAAGTGACAGGACATCCTTCCAAGTTAAAGTTGTATTGTGAGAGGTTTTGTGGGCAGTTTTTTGGACCAATAAGTAATACCTCTGTTTTATCTGAATTTAATAGCAGAAAATTACACGTCATCCAGTATTTAATATCTTCAACACACGCTGTCAGTTTAGATAATTTAGCGTTTTCATCTGGTCGTGATGAAATATATAATTGAGTGTCATCAGCATAACAGTGGAAATTAATTCCATGTTTTCTTATAATATTACCAAGTGGCAGCATATATATTGAGAATAGCAGAGGGCCTAACACAGATCCTTGCGGCACCCCATAGTCTACTGACGTTATCTTTGATTTTTCATAAAAGTATGATAAGTATGATCTAAACCAGTTTAATGCCTGTCCCTGAACACCAGTGTAATTTTGAAGTCGATCTAAGAGTATTTTATGATCTATAGTGTCAAACGCAGCACTAAGATCGAGTAGAACTAGTATTGAGATACAGCCTTGGTCAGAAGCTAGAAGTAAATCATTTGTGATTTTAACGAGCGCAGTTTCTGTGCTATGATGAGGCCTGAATCCTGATTGAAATTTTTCATAGATATAATTTTCTTGCAAGAAAGAGCACAACTGAGCAGACACAACTTTTTCTAGTATTTTAACTTGAATATTCTTGGAACATGACCTAAAGATAAAGACGAGTTAATAATATTGAGAAGAGGCTCTTCCACTACAGGTAACAACTCTTTCAGTAGTTCAGCGGCTATTGGATCTAATAAACATGTTGTTGGTTTAGATGCAATGATAAGTTTATTTAACTCTTCCTGTCCTATAGTTGTAAAGCGGTGTAGTAGTTCTTGAGGGGCGATAATTGAGGTTGAATCATAAGACATCATTAAAGGTTGTACATTTACAATTCTGTTTCTGTTTCTGATGCTTTCTATTTTCTCAGTGAAGAAATTCATAAAATCATTACTACTAAACTGTAACGGAATATTTTGCTCAGGCGATGCTTGTTTATTTGTTAATCTAGCCACGGTGTTAAATAAAAACCTTGGATTATTTTGGTTATTTTCTATTAGTTTGCGGAGATGCTCAGCCCTGGCTGCTTTTATGGCCTTTTTTTTACGTGACATACTATCTTTCCACGCGATTCTAAAGACCTCTAAATTAGTTTGTTTCCATTTACGCTCTAAGTTACGAGTTTCTCTCTTGATAACATGTGTAGCACTGTTGTACCACGGTGCTTTAGTTTTCTCTCTAACCTTTTTTAATCTAATTGGTGCAACAATTTCTAATGTACTAGAGAAAATGGTGCTCATACTGCTAGTCATTTCCTCTAGTTCATCTGTTAGTTTGGGTTCACGGAGCAGCTGAGACAGATCAGGTAAGCTATTTGAGAATCTATCTATAGTGGTTGGAAGGATCGTTCTGCCTGGTCGATAACGTGGCGCAACATGACAGATTTCAGCAGTACGCAGTATGCAAGTTACCATGTAATGGTCAGTGACATCATCACTTTGTGGTATAATATCTATATCGGTTGGGTTGGTTCCATGTGATATAATTAAATCTAGTGTGTGATTAAGACGATGAGTTTTATCCCTGGGTAAACAAATTTTTCCCAGAATGCATTGTTTTCTACAGTATATTCCTGTTTTATTGGAAAATGATGTGTTCCTGTCAGAATTTGGCCATAGGTTTTACAGTGAACATACCATTAAATCACAGTTTTTCTCATTCACAGATTGTTGATAATGGATAAAGGACAGTTCCCTCCTCCATATCCTGGACCGCCACTGGTCCACACCAACATTCCCTACCAGGCGCAGCAGGTTTCCTATCAAACCCAACCAGGTCAGCAGACCCTCACTCTGATATTCAGTTCAGAGACTTTGGGTCATTGGTAATAACCGTGCTTCAATAATTATCTTTTTTGCAGTTCCAATGGTCTCATACAATCCACCGCCCCAACAGATGTCAGTCATGGCTTCCGGCATATCCCAAACGGTCCAGTCATCTGTCATGGGTGAGCGCTGATGTTTACTGTGTAGTTTAGAGGGAAACTGGAATGTTTCTGCACAAATGCAGCATCAAAAATGCAGAAGTCCTTACAGCATTCCAAAACACTGCCTCCACTTCTTCATAGAGAAGGAAGAAAAATAACTCTTGCTTAGTCATAATGACATGAGGTATTTTTCTGTCCAACTGCATTGTTTCCTTTAAGATATAAATATGCACACATAATTAGGGGCCAAGCACAGAAGGTGCATAGTAACCATCATTGCTCTTCTTATGCTCTTGAAGTCTATAGCAGCCCATAGAAGTGCATGGTGAAAAGTTGTGAAATTTGGCACACAGATAGAGGGCAGTCTGAACATTAATGACAGCAAATTTGGAGTCTCTAACTCAATCATTCTAGCGCCACCAACTGTTCAAATTTGCACCCATGAGGTCATATTCCGTCATGAAAATTTTCTTTAATCTTCTTTAATTTAAAAAATAAAACCTACTTTTTTTCTAACTCGTCCTAGTAGGTTTCGTCCAATTTCACCAACATTGGCTCACATCATCTTCAGACCATGCTGGCAAAAAGTTATTAAAAGCTTTTTGATAGAGCAAACCATTCTCGAATAACGCATCATGAAATTGTTGGCCTGTACCTCTGCAAAGCTTTGGCATATTAACACCAAATATTAACACGGACCACCATATTAATTTAGTAACAGTGCCACCTTTTGGTCAAAAGTGTTAAGTAATTCAGTCATATTACTAGTGATTGTATTTAAGATTTTTCAGGCATTTTGCATAAAATAATCTAAAATGATAATTTAGCAGATTCTTCAAACCAAGCAATTCATCCTGAGACAGTTTGAGAAGTGTCACAATACATTGCGCAGACTTCTAACATGTAAAATGTCCTCTATTCAGCGTTTTCATTTTGATGCATTTTGTTCTCTCCTGGTTCAAAATTTGCACATTTTATTCGTAACATATAAAGAAATATTGATGGAAGAGGCTGATTTTATAGTATGCTATCTCAGATGTAGATCTGAGTATGCTATCCGACACTACATTTGAAAAGAATCAAGAACAAAACAGAACAAAACTGAGCCATAGTTATGTCAAAAGTCATAATTATGAGATAAATCAAAATTATGTCATAAAAAGACAATTATGACATTATAAAGTAGAAAACTCAGATAGCAAGTCACCATTGAAACAATGTTAAATCACTGTTAATGTGTCAATGTTATCTGCATTGAATCAACAGCATGTTCGCACCCACAATTAAGTTTTTTTGTGTGTTTTTTCATCCAAAAATCTATGATAATGTCATTCAATCAATGTTATAATGTGATGTTGGTTCAACATCATGCTTGCACTCTCAGAAAATTGAAACACAAATGAGACACAGCCTGAAATCAGCTGAAGATAAAAGAAGACAATAAACCTCTCAAGATCTCAGCAGAAGCTCTTTTTGAGAATTAATAGAGGTTTAGATGTTGATGTGTTATTGAATATGTTTAGTCACCATTATGGAGATCAGTGTTTGCTTTAGTTGGGCTGTTTCGGTGGTTGCTTGCTATCTGGGAATTATGATTTCTTACCAAAGTATGATTGTGGTTTTTCATATGTGGTGGAAATGAGCTTGTAGCGTGGCCACATAAGGAGAAGCATATTTATAACGGATCAACTAAAAAGAGTGATTAGTTGTTAATTTGTTGTAATGCTTTCTCCTGTGTTCTGTATTTCTCCTTAACATGTGACTGTTAGATAATATGTCCTCAACACGAGAATATTCAAAAGCAGCTTGGGCCTTGTCAGTTCTGACTTATAAAATTCATGTTTCATTTCACAGCACCTCCGGCCATGACATCCACTGTAACTCAAACTGTCCATTCATCAAGTATGCCTGCTGTTGGTGAGTGTCGATGTCTTCAGTTATGAGACTCTCTGTTTAACTGCCCACCAGGATGCTTCAGTATAAGACTATAAAATGAAAAGCAAACGTTTACAGGATAACATTTCCCCTTATCTGAAGTTTGAAGAGATTCTGCTGCTTTCTGGTTTCTTTCAGCTCCAATGATAGTTTACAACCAACAGCCTGTCATGTCCAACGTCACTCACATGGTCCAGTCAGCGCCTGGTGAGCAGAGATTTATGTGTTCAAACACTAGGTTTCAGCATGCACATGATGCACCTGGAAGTTTATGAGGTTTACCTCTTTTTTTCTGCATATGTAGCAGTGATAGTTATTCCACCACGACTGTCTGAAGTTCCTGGGCAGATGAAATGTCCTCATTGCCAGCAGCAGATCGTAACAGAGACGGCTTACGTAAGTGGAGCAATGGTGTGGGTCATCGCTGGAACTCTTGGTATATTAGGGTAAGGAACTGTATTCACTGAATTCTCATGTATAGATTTCTAGAAAAAAAAATCTACAGGTTCACCTCTGTTTTGATATTCTTTCAGTTTTGGGCCTCTGTTTGATTAAAAACACTGTGTTCATTGCCATCTAGTTTGAAATGTTGACAAACAGGTTTTTCAGATATAGCGGCATTCTCTCCATATTTACGATCGTTTGCAGCCTTTAGCCACTGCCAACACCGTGCTGGATCCTTCCCTGGAAACCGAAAGTAACTCCCACTAAACATGTATTCTTGAAATTAATTACAAGTCGACACCACTACAACTAAAAGTTTGCTAAGAAGTATTTCCTACTAAAGCCAGGCGGTATTTGACTCTGTTAAGCGTATCCATAGCAGATGGGTGGGAGTGGCTTTCGACTGCAACATGCCCAAATGCATTATGGGTGTTGAAGTTTTCCTACCGATTTGGCAAAAGGAAAGAAAACCCTGTTTTCTCTATTCAGGTAGCATCAGTTTAAAAATTTCTTAGTCTTTTTTAACGAAATCTGAGAGATTTATCTCTCTATTGCAAACAAAAAACGACTCTATATATTTTTTATTTACAACTACACCCACACCATCCCTAAACCTACCCAGTGATCTATAGTGCATGCACACTTTATGAGCAAGTGTGTTCCCTGGGATCAAACTCACGATTGCATGATCACATGTTGTTGTATATTGAAATGCTTTACCAATTGTGCTATGCAAAACATTAAATATCATGCAGATAAAAGGGAAAAATGCAAATGAAAGAGTCCTGTTGTCAATAGGAGCACAACTTTAGTGAACGAATGGGTTGTATTTCAAGGAAGTGACAAACGACCAATAGGCGTATTGGTTGGAAGACATGTTGCTCTATTGACAGCTACACAACTACCACTTTAACACTTCACCTTTAACATTGTCTGTTATAACATATTATTGGCAAATACATTTTTTTAAATATACTTTTGAAATTTCAAGTACACATTCAATAACAATAAGCACATTACTTTCTCAGAAGGAAGGAAGGATTTTTTTTATTTATTTAGTTGCTGATTGAATTGATGAAGAACCACTGACCACAAAAGTATATCAGAAGAAAATAAAAATGTCAACACTTTTTTTTCTGTTTTGTCTGTCTGTCCAGGATCTGGCCGTGTTGTTTGATTCCGTTCTGTGTGAATGCCTGCAAGGACGTAGAGCATCGCTGCCCGAGCTGCAAAAGCCTCATCTATGTGTACAAACGCATGTAGCTTCTGTTCTGAAGCGAAGAAAATCTGAACAACCAAAAGAAAACTGCAGGATCTTTTAATGTTATCAAGCTAAATATACATCTTACTACTTGCTGCCCTTTTTGCACAACACATATGTTTATTTCAATGTTTTGTTTATTTAATTAAAATGTTCTTAATCTAAAGGTCGGCAAAGCCATCATTTTTTCCCAAAAAAAAAAAAAAGATTATATCAGATTATGTTTATCTGACAATATAGCATTGTATTTCTGATCTAATGTATATAATACCATAGAGAACACAAATTTGACTGCAATTATGAAAAGTTATTATTCACAGCATATAATTATGCTTATTTTTCAACTCTCTAAGAAGAAAACAAACACAACGCTAGGTATTTATTGATACAGTGGCTTAATTAACAAGAAATAAAGCTTTAACTTCTGACGTTTACAGCACAGCAGTAATGACTTTATGAACTTCTTTACGAAGATTGATAATATTAGGGAGAAAATTATAACTATGGTATCACATCAGACAGTGCATTGTGGTGTCACTCAGGAGAAATTTGCACTCATTCACTGCTATAGGAGAGGAAGAATTGGCTAAACTCGTTAAATCATCTAAATCAACATGTGTGCTCGACCCTGTACCGAGAGATACTCCCAGAGGTCATAGATCCACTTCTTAATATCATTAATTCATCCTTTTCATTAGGATATTTACCAACAACTTTTAAGCTGGCTATTATTAAACCTCTTATTAAAAAAACACAACTTGATCCTTGAGAATTAATCAATTATAGGTAGATCTCGAATCTACCCTTTCTAGAAAAGGCAGAGTCCTCACAGCTATGCTTTTTTTTAGAAAGAAATGGTCTCTGTGAGGATTAGACCGTATCATAGTACTGAGACTGCTCAGAGTTACAAAGGATGTACAGCCGACGACTTCCCTAAAGCTGAGCATGTTGATGGGCTTGCATTTGCTCTCTCGCTCTAGTCAACATGTGCACGTGCCCTTCCGGGAGAAGTGCTCGTACAAGGAGATTCCGTCCTTGGTGACATCACATAGGCCCATACTCGGACACTTGTGAGAAACCGGAACAAGAATTTTTGGCACTGAAATAGAAATTTTTGGCACATTTTGGCCATGTTTAGCATGGGAATCCAAGTCTTTAACAGTGTAAAAAAAAAAAAAAACAGAATGCACCCCCCATAATGTTTAATTTTTACTTCTTACATGTTTGCATGTTAAATATAGGCAATAATAGGCAATATTGTATACATGTTAAAACTGTAAAGTATGCTGTATTTCTTACTTTATCAACAATAAAGGCCAATGTCATTTATACCTATGGTAGTGTGGAGTATTTTACAAAGGAGGATTTATAATTAAAATATTACCCATACTATATTTAGTTTATATTACTCATAAATACTGTTTTTTAAACGTTTCTGCCCAATTATTTCTACTCAATTTTATTTGTTAATGTACCAAATGCAGTTAATCAGATTATTTGGACTTACATTTACTCATTTCATATGGAGTATGTACTGCATTTCTAAGAGTAAAAATGTTTTACTAAAAAAATTAAGTAAATCATAGTAGGAGTTTTTAGAGTGTACACAAGTCATCAAAACATATAACATTGTTCTAGTGTTTTTTGGATATTTTTAATCCAAAACAAATCTTACATATTGCGCCTTTACATGGTCTCTCCATTTCTGTATCTATGTTTTATCTAAATATGAAATAACTGGGTGGACCAAAGATAAATTTAAAGGAATATTTAGGTTGCCCACTATTCATAAATTGGCGTTCGTTAAGTTGAATACAGCCTTGCGTTGGTGTGGGGATACATGATAACTCAAAAACAAAAATAATATACTAGGACGCTGTCTAGTGGCTTATAAATGAAACAGCAACAAGTGAAACATCCCTAGTACCTACACAACCGAAATTTAATAAAGTCCTTATTTATATTTAAATCTAAATATTCAGTACTGGGTGGACAAAAGATAGGCTACAGTTAAAGAAAGATTTTGTATGACATAAATCGGTCTCCATTTGGTGGATACAGTATAGTATATTATAGTAAAATTACAGTAAAATTACTCTAGTAAATACTATACTGTTTTTGAACCAAACTATAGTAAATATACTACAGTAAATTGAAGTATATTGTAGTGTATTATAGTATTTACTACACTTTGTTAATTTATTGTAGTATATTTACTATAGAATGGTTCAAAAACACTATAGTATTTACTAGAGTAATTTTACTGTAATATACTATAGGATTTTTTCATGTGGGTTGCAATGCATTGAGCGAAAAGAGGATCGGGGAAATAAATAAAATGGAAAACCAGTAAAAAAAAATATATTGTACCTTCTGACTTTACATGATCATTAGTTATCACAAATAACTGGTATGAGTGTGTTTGTGCATGAGTGCAGAAGAGCGCTCTGATTCGACGGTGTTCAGTCAGCGCCTCTGGGCTTCTCTACATCACTCCACTAGCCACTGTGCAGGACATAAAGACACTAAAGCTCGACCTGACCTGACATTAGAGTATTGTTTGAATTACTGAGAGAGTATGAAGCAATTGTTTTAGAACAAAACAATTATACAATAATCTTTTTAATTATTTAATTTGAGCAAGTTATCCTAACTTTAAAAAGAACATTCTGGGAACAAAAATAAAACTACCCGCTGAAAACATTTAGAGAACAATGTAGGTAATGTTCTTATAACAAAAAAATTCTAGCTGGGTAGACAGGAGGAGAAGCTCGCAGGCAATCTTTTACTATTTATGAGGCAATCGGGGGGACGTGGAGGCATAAAGTCCAATAAAGGCAAGGGAGAAGCATGAGGAGAAGCCCATAGAGAGCCAAAAGCAACGGGACAAAACATTTCAACAACGTGATTCAGATTTCACTTTCCACAACTACTAGAAGACTTACAACTGTCAGACAGGACGCTCACATCACGTCTACTCAGTCTGAGTCTGTGCAGACGCTCAGCCATCAGGAAGGGAGTGCTTCTCACTGACTTCGGTTTTCACCGTTGAGGTCTATGGGGTCGCTCTGTCCATTTATTTTACTGT
>CM040914.1:45900310-45922810 GCA_023029165.1 Gobiocypris rarus
ATGAAGTCTGGTTTCACGCGCACCACCACACACACACACACACACACACACACATAAGCTGCGTCCTAAATCGAATACTTCTCTACTATATAGTATGCGAAAAACAGTACGCCAACTGATTAGTATGTCCGAATTCATAGTATTCGAAAAACAGTAGGCGAAAAGTTACCGGATGACCTACTACTTCCAACGAGATTCTGAAGTGTGCATACGATGGACACTTTACTATCCCATAATCCACGGGAGACAATTTATGAATGGAGGTGAAGGGACGTAACCATAGTAACTGATGCTAGTAGGTCACATGATAACAACAACATGGCGGATGTAGTATGTCTGGATTACATTCATACTACATTCATTCATATATATATATATATATAGAACATACTTTTTTAACGGTCGCGAAGTTCGTTTAAATTCAAATGTAGTACCTATTCACATAGTACGCGATTTCAGACGCAGCCATAGTCTAGACCAGAGCCGTTGACTAGAGACGCGAAAGCTCAGTGCGGATAATATGCGCGGGTTGGCGGAGAGAACAAAACTTATCGGACCCACAGAATTTCCCAGCGATATGGAAGAGATTATGATGATAAACGGTTAGAGATTAGGAGGAAACTCTGGCTTTACCAAAACAGAACAGAAAGGCTCTAGTCAAACTGTGGTATTAATGAAACGCTATTGGCTGTTTCAAAAAAGGGGAGGAGCTGCTAAAAGCTGGAGCCGTTTCAGGGTAAATTATGTCAACACATCGATTAATGCCATTGATTAATGTCAATTGCATGAGATTATTTTGTCCATTAGACGGAAGGATCTGAAAAAGCCCATACATTTACCCGCCCATAGACCCTCCCCTCAAAGAAATCAGGACAGAAGTGTTTGAAAGTGGACAAAAGAGACGCATTAACTCGGAAGTAACCCTCGTCTACTTCCAACGATCCGATCGACCCAAACGCATCTGCACATCAGCTGTAAACAGGGCCTTAGAAGAGAAGAGATGCCGCTGCAAGAGGAAGGGGAAGTTATTTTGATTAAAGATTACGAGGGCATATGAATAAAATAAATAAATAATGGGCCCAGAGAACTCATTTAAAATAAATACGGCAATATTCCCTTAAAAACCGTGAATTTTGATTCATCTCAGAGCTGGTTAGCTCCGTCCATGTCTTTTTTTGAAATCCTTTCCCAGTAAATGAATGGAATCAATAAAAACATTCAGCTGTGCTCTTTCTCTTACAGCCATGGCTCTAAGGCCCACCCTCATCATCATTCTCTCTCTGATTGGCTGCTGCGCTCTCGAGGACCCGCCCAAGCTTCCAGCCCCGCCCCCTCCTCATGGGTGTGGCGCTACAGTGGACCCGCCCTACAGAGTTCTGTGCGACCTGGAGTCCGTGTGGGGCGTGGTGCTGGAGGCCATAGCGTGCGGTGGTACCATATCTGCTTTGATTCTGACCGTCATTCTTTTGGCAAAGCTGAAAATGGTAACGGAACCAGAGAAGCGATGTGGCGTTGGTCCTCTCCTCCTCCTATTGGCTGGAACGGTTGGTCTCTTCAGCCTATCGCTGGTGTTCTTGGTGGGGCGTGGCGAGGTGCTCTGCATGGTGCGCCGTGGCCTGTCGGGGGCGCTGTTTGCGGTGTGTTTCTCGTGTCTGCTGATGCAGGGAGTGCGGCTGAAGAAGCTGGCAGGAGGGAGGCGGAGCCCAGCAGGGAGTTCTCTCGCCGGATTGGCTATTGCACTCACCGTGGTCCAAGGCATCATCGCGGGAGAGTGGCTGCTGCTTACGGTGGTCCGTGAGGGACATCCAGCCTGCGATTACCCGCCTTTAGACTTTGTGTTGGTGTGTAGCTATGCTCTAGTGCTGCTGCTGGCTGCCACTGTGTTGTCGTTGGCCGTCGTGTTGTGTGGAGGAAGCAACAGAGAGGAGTCGAGCAGGAAGAGGATGAAGTGGAGGTGTAACGCCGTCTGGCTTTTCCTCTCATGTCTCTCTTCGCTTCTCCTCTGGGTCGCCTGGCTCGGTCTCTATCTCTACGGCAACGCTGGCATCATGACCGTGGCGAAGGATTGGGATGAGCCGGCATTAGCGGTTGCCTTGGTAACTGAGGGTTGGATACTGTTGTTATTTCACGCTATCCCAGAAACGCACCTGTGTTTACGTCCGTCCAGCCAGAGGAACTCAGACCCCGGGCAGAACTACTACGACACCCCTCAGCCCCCAGCGGCACAAAGTTACCATGACGATGAGCGGCCAACCAATCCCAGAGCTCCGTTCACAGAGAGTCAGGCGTACACTGTAGAGGAGCACAGCGCAGGTGGGTTTTATCACAATTTTGGAAAGGTTAGATGGTTATAATACAACTAAAAATAACCTTTGGAGAAAGTTCTGTATAGGTTTTCTTTAGGTTGGTTCAAAAACATTCCTGCAACGTTCTGGGAAGGTTAGTTTATGGTTATAATGCAACAAAAATAACCTTTGGAGAACTTTCTGTATAGGTTCTCCTTAAGTTGGCACAAAAACATTCCTGCAACGTTCTGGGAAGGTTAGTTTATGGTTATAATACAACTAAAAATAACATTTAGAGAACGTTCTGAATAGGTTCTCCTTAGGTTGGTACAAAAACCTTCCTGCAACGTTCTGGGAAGGTTAGTTTATGGTTATAATACAACTAAAAATAACCTTTGGAGAACTTTCTGTATAGGTTCTCCTTAAGTTGGCACAAAAACATTCCTGCAACATTTCTGGGAAGGTTAGTTTATGGTTATAATACAACTAAAAATAACATTTAGAGAACTTTCTGAATAGGTTCTCCTTAGGTTGGAACAAAAACATTCCTGCAACGTTCTGGGAAGGTTAGTTTATGGTTATAATACAACTAAAAATAACCTTTGGAGAACTTTCTGTATAGGTTCTCCTTAAGTTGGTACAAAAACATTCCTGCAACATTCTGGGAAGATTAGTTTATGGTTATAATACAACTAAAAATAACATTTAGAGAACGTTCTGTATAGGTTCTCCTTAAGTTGGTACAAAAACATTCCTGCAACGTTCTGGGAAGGTTAGTTTATGGTTATAATACAACTAAAAATAACCTTTGGAGAACTTTCTGTATAGGTTCTCCTTAAGTTGGTACAAAAACATTCCTGCAACGTTCTGGGAAGGTTAGTTTATGGTTATAATACAACTAAAAATAACCTTTGGAGAACTTTCTGTATAGGTTCTCCTTAAGTTGGCACAAAAACATTCCTGCAACATTCTGGGAAGATTAGTTTATGGTTATAATACAACTAAAAATAACCTTTGGAGAACTTTCTGTATAGGTTCTCCTTAAGTTCACAAAAACATTTCTGCAACATTCTGGGAAGATTAGTTTATGGTTATAATACAACTAAAAATAACATTTAGAGAACGTTCTGAATAGGTTCTCCTTAAGTTGGTACAAAAACATTCCTGCAACGTTCTGGGAAGGTTAGTTTATGGTTATAATACAACTAAAAATAACATTTAGAGAACGTTCTGAATAGGTTCTCCTTAAGTTGGCACAAAAACATTCCTGCAACGTTCTGGGAAGGTTAGTTTATGGTTATAATACAACTAAAAATAACCTTTGGAGAACTTTCTGTATAGGTTCTCCTTAAGTTGGAACAAAACATTTCTGCAACGTTCTGGGAAGGTTAATTTATGGTTATAATACAACAAAAAATAACCTTTGGAGAACTTTCTGTATAGGTTCTCCTTAAGTTGGTACAAAAACATTCCTGCAACGTTCTGGGAAGGTTAGTTTATGGTTATAATACAACTAAAAATAACCTTTGGAGAACTTTCTGTATAGGTTCTCCTTAGGTTGGCACAAAAACATTCCCATAAACATTAGTTTATGGTTACAAAAAATAACCTACAGAAAATGTTTCTAGAACATTATTATTTGGTTCTCAACAAAATAACCAAATGGCTACTTTGGCAACCATATGGGAACGTTAGGGGAATGTTTTTTTTCTGGGGAGAAACATGCAAAACCTGCAATATCATTTAATTGCCCATATGTTTAAATCATTTATTCTGTATGGCCATATTATTGTTATTGCATACAGATTTCCTATTATGCTTTATATAGTAATATATATTGTGGTTTTCGCAGTTCTGCAGGCAGGAGGTTACCATAATGGATTGATCCGGCCCGCCATGCCCTTCCGGAGTCATGTTTACCAGCCCACTGAGATGGCACTGCTCATGAACGCAGGACAGGTGAGTAACAATACTACACATTAACAATACGCTTAGCTACTGAATGAGTCTCAGTCTCACACACACACGATTCACCTCATGCTCTGTGTTCCAGATCCCAACCGCGCCTCCAAACTTCACAGGGAGGCATCTGTGGTGAGAGCGGTTACCATGGCAATACTGTCCTCTTCTACTTCGGGTGGCTTCACAGGGTCAAAAGGCACTTTATTAAGGTTCCATGGTAATAATTTGGGAATGCTCCTCCAATAAAATGACACAAAATAAAGCTGATTTAATTTAATGGGCATTTTCAACATGGACGCAGGCTAATTTTGCACATTATCTCTTTTAAGTGCTTAATACAAAATACAGGAAGCGTTACATATTTAATAACACTCTGATGGTGTTGAGATTAAATTATTCAGGCAAATCATGAGCTGATTATGACCTGTCAGCATTTACAGAAACACAGATGTGTGAATGAGAAAGGGGAGGTGTGTAAAGTCCACACGAAACACCGTTCACAAGCCCAGTTTACTTCAATAATGTGACATTTCTGAGTGTAAGAGAATCATTTTTTTTAGGAATAAATGATTTTAATCATTGTGAAGTGATTGCACAGCCCAGCTAAAAAATATGTTCCAAGAACGTTTTTCTAATGTTCCCATTAAGTTATAAAAGCGTTATTTTTGAATGTTCTAAATGTTTTAAAAATATTTTTTCTTGGTTTCATAATTTCATAATTCTGCAAACATTACAGGAATGTTACTTTTGAATGTTCTAGGAACAAGTAGCATTTAAAAAAGTCAATTTAAAATCCTTTAAAGACTGACACTGAGTGACATTCTGTGCAACAGCTTCTGGAAGTAAGATCCATTCATTTTCTCCATAGGGAAATTGATTTTTAACAACTTATAAAGCTTTAAAGACAGACCTACCGTGAGCTACAAGGTTATTAATATTCTGCTGAAAACTTCAGTCCACATTATTTCAGCTTATTTTTATAACAGTGGAATTCCTGGTGAAAAACTACATTACCCTAGCCTGGATGCCAGCCGAATTTAGCCCCGCCCACAAAAAATTTTGCTCGGGCAATTCAGTCTGGACTCGCTCCATAGAGGATTAATTATGCCCAAACAGAAACTGTTCGGACCAATGAAATCATCAGGGCGGGCTTTAGACGATGATGGACAGATGATCAACAGTAACGTAATCATCCACGTCATCAAAGGCGCTTGGTTGAATTTGCTCTTATCCTAAACGGAGAACTTGTTCGTATATGCAATTGCTACTCAAAACTATAGCCCAAAACAATAGCTTTCCGGGGGCGTTCTCTGGAAAAAAATGCTGTTTGGTTGGCAAAATATGTTATTTTGGCAAGGTTGCCTGCTAAAATTTAAATTCCTGGGTCTATGTATCACATAATTGGGGTCGCTTCAACCCGCGAGAAAAACACAGACTTGGCAACACAGTTCTGTTGACATTTGATAACTAACATCACGCGTCGCTCCGTTGCTCTGATTGGTTGTGGGTCTATCCAATTGAGGTCTTTCCTGGTTAGGTTGAAACACGTCCCATAATCAAAGCCCAATGGAGCGGCACCAGACTCATATTCTGACTAGAATTGAGTATGACCACGTCAGGCTAGCATTACCCATGATGCAATACAAAATTTCCACCAATCAGTCGAAACAAGCTCCGCCCACTCCCATGTAGCACTGTGAATGATGTAATCAAATTGATCTCCCGACGCTCTCAAAATGCTTAAATATTTGTATGCATATTTTGCAATAAACTTAACAAATATAGTAGTTGTTATATTGCTACATTCAACATTTGTAAATGAGAAGTTGTATATTTCTCCATCGTTTTTAATTCAGTTATGCTTCATGGGATTGTAGTTCTTTCCCTCACCAATGCCATTAAAGCCCAATTTATACTTCTGCGTCAAGTGTACACCGTAGCTAATTCGTAGGCTGAGTGTTGCATGCATAGACTACGACGTACCCTGACGTGCACCTCTCCAAAAATGTAACAACGCGTCAGTTCTACGCGGATCGCAAGCGCTGTGATTGGTCTGCCAGAACCCCTCCCTCAGGGGTACACATGCTCCCTCTGCGTGTGTAACTGCACGTCGACGTGGACAAGGACGCAGAAGTATAAATGAAAATTGACGCATAGCCCACGGCGTAGAGGCTACAGCGCAGGTCTGACGCAGAATATAAATCAGCAACTTTGACCGATTTACAAAACTTTTTTGCTTCAAATTAAAGTTTGTAGTGTCGTGATTCACCTCGTAGATGATTGGCTTGGTTCATCAGCCAATAATGATTAAACAAAGACTTTTTTTGAAATCCAAATGGGAGACATGGATGGAAAAAATACTTCCGGAACCAGCGGGCCGATGAAAAATGGGGCGGGCGCTGTTGCACTCTATAACCGTTACTAGCAGAACGTTTGTTCATAACTTTGAGAGAACGTTGCCAGAACGTTTCCTTGTTAGCTGGGAGGGGATTTGTGATGTCAGTCAACAAGGCATGTTATTCCACAGGCCCGTTTACAAAGAATAGCATGCACAGATGAATGATTCAAAATGTAACCAAAAATGTGTTTTAAGGAAGTAAACAGGGTTTTGTTTTCATGTTGACTTTAAAGAAAGATTGTGTGAGAGAGAGTGAAAAACTGATTATATCATTATAATTTCTAGCCTTAGCAAATGATCTGCCTGCATTCCACTGTAAATAATCAAAATCTATAACTTTGAAATTTATTAAAATGTATTTAATTTCCTTAAACTGTTTTGTATAAATTGTCCAAGTGTTAAACCTTTTTAAAAATTTTGATCTTTTCGTTTGTTTTGATATCACATCAGCGTTTGGTGTTTTTTCCCAAACTTTGCACGCTTGATTGCCAGTCTTCATGATGCAGTTGATGCTATACATCTATAAATTTTACGCCGTGTTTGATCTTGTAAGGCAATACTGTGTTTTTTGGAGTAATGAATGTGTATGAATGCTGCAGTCTCACAGAATGAGACACTTCAACAGGGTCGGTGGAAAAGCCTGAATTCGCTCTTTATTTTGCTCGTAATGTTCAGATCTATCGCACAGGATGGTTGTATTTTCCTATATTTGATGTCTCTATATTTGAAATAAAATATAATAAACATTCCTACTGTGTTTTCAAATCGCCTCCTCCTGTCACTGTGTGCAAACCGTGCCGTGCGCATGCGCACACCGGCGCCAGTCTCTGTTGTTTAAAAATGGCGTTCGGCAAAACATGAGATGCGTTGTTTTCTAGGGGACGCTTTCGGTCACTGTTACCAAGGAAGTGGACGAGCGATTTCTTCCGGATTAAGAGTCGAAAGGAAAGCTTTCCCACGTGTGTCGAATGTGTAAGTAATAAAACATACATGTAACTCAAATAATACAGTGCGTTAAGCCATTTATAATAGTAACCTGCTTTCATTGAAGCGCTCGCTGCACATACTTATGCGTATCATATATCATAAGCGCGTTTAACGATACAAGTTATTTGAACAATGTTGTTACAATAAGATGCATATGTATTTTACAAATGAATATATATTAAAATAATTAACCCAGCTGTCATGGCACTCATACGTAGAGCCAAAGTGTCATTATGTTTGTACTTCTCGACACAATCAGCCTAAAACTGAATAATTCACGCTAAATACTCTTATAAGTAGTTTATTTCTTATAACTTATGAATATACATTTCATTGTGACATATATGGGCCATTCTACAGAATTGGTTTAAAGTTAGTGTTGGAAACATCTTGGGAAAAAATGTCGTTATCCACAAATGTTGTATGTTTACAAATTGTATCCAAGCTACACGTTTCTAGTAATTAATCGTGCAGATAAATCTCATATTCTTATTTCATAAAGTTTCCCAAATTTTACTACCGAAACACGATAATATATGATAAGTCGAGTGATATTAAGATTATTTTTTTTACATCTGCCTTTTAAATATTTTTTGTGCTATTTTATTAAAAAGGTTTTACATGTTATTCAATAACAATTACAATTTTATCAATATTTCAAGTGTTCTTTATTATTATGATTTATGATCAAGTTTATTATTGTTATATTTTGGATTCAATCTTTGTAAAAGGCATGGAGTTATTCATACTGATTTCAAAGTTAAGGATTAATTAGTTTGAATATACATTGAACCAAAAAACGGTCTTAGTTGATCATTCAAAGTACTTTATTTTTGACAAAATATCCCATGTTTCAGTTGTTTATTTCTCCCAAATAAAGGACCCCTTTTGTGGTTTTCAATAGATAATAGAAGGATCTTAGTAAACATCTAACATTTTAATACATTAATGCCTTTTAAATGTGTTTTTTGGTTGTGTGGTTTGCAGCAATTTTTTAGAATGCCCCATATATATATATATATATATATATATATATATATATATATATATATATATATATATATATAGATAGATAGATAGATAGATAGATAGATATAGATATATTTCCATGAAAGGGTGTACATGGTCTGCAACAATGCTTAGGTAGGTGGTACGTGTCAAAGTAACATCCACATGGATGGCAGGACCCAAGGTTTCCCAGCAGAACTTTGCCCAAAGCATCACACTGCCTCCGCCGGCTCGCCTTCTTCCCATAGTGCATCCTGGGGCCATATGTTCCTCAGGTAAGCCACGACACACACCCGGCCATCCACGTGATGTAAAAGAAAACGTGATTCATCAGACCAGGCCACCTTCTTCCATTGCTCCGTGGTCCAGTTCTGATGCTCACGTGTCACTGTTGGTGCTCGGCGGGTCAGGGGTCAGCATGGGCACCCTGACTGGTCAGCGGCTATGCATACGCAACAAACTGCGATGCACTGTGTATTCTGACACCTTTCTATCAGAACCAGCATTAACTTCTTGAGCAATTTGTGCTCCAGTAGCTCGTCTGTTTGATCGGACCACACGGGCCAGCCTTCGCTCCCCACGTGCATCAATGAGCCTGAGCCGCCCATGACCCTGTGGCCGGTTCTCCACTGTTCCTTCCTTGGAGCACTTTTGATAGATACTGACCACTGCAGACCGGGAACACCCCACAGGAGCTGCAGTTTTGGAGATGCTCTGACCCAGTCGTCTGGCCATCACAATTTGGCCCTGGTCAAACTCGCTTAAATCCTTACACTCGCCCATTTTTCCTGCTTCTAACACATCAACTTTGAGGACAAAATGTTAACTTGCTGCCTAATATATCCCACCCACTAACAGGAGCGGTGATCAAGAGATCATCAGTGTTATTCACTTCACCTGTCAGAGGTTTTGATCGATATACATGTGTGTGTTTATATAATATATGAATGTGAATGTCTTTTGACTGTCTAAAATAATGTTGTGTTTTTCCTGTGTTTGCATAGTGAAGGCTGATCCAGAATCAGAAATCAGAGACAAATCGACAAACACAACCAATGAAAAGCAACTCAAGGATGCAAGAAGCAAGAAGAACAAAGAGAAGTTGTTTCTGAGAAGTTAGCTGACGGTTTAATTTAACTCAGGAGAACATGGCAGTTGATGGGGCGATCAAAGAGAAGAAGAAGAAGAAGAAAATTAAGGTGGAGGAAGCAGTGCCATGCCATGATGTGTCCATCCAGACTGTTGTGAAAACAGAACCACTGAACGTAAATGCTAGAGATGGAGAGAATGAGGAGAAGAAGAAGAAGAAGAAGAAAAAGAAAGTAAAAGAGGAGGTGGAAGCAAACATCCCCGTGACGGCGTGTCACGATGTGTCCGTCCAGACTAGCGTCAAAGATGAGCGCTCAGAAAGAAACATCAGTGATGCTCCTGAAAAGACCATAAAGAAGAAAAAGAGGAAGACGAAGGAGGAGCCAGAACCGCTGCGGGAGGAAGAGGATGGAGAGCATTTAGCGTCCAAGAAAAAGAAAGCCAAGAAAAAAGGATATGAAGATGAAGTGGAAGGTATTAAAAATAAAAAGACAGAGGTGGAGGTCAAAGAAGAAGAGGTTGATTTAGGACACAGTGAAGAGACGGTGAAAGAGAAAAAGAAGAGGAGAAAAAAAGAACTAGAGATAAACACAGAATTGGAGGAGGGAGAGAAGAAAAGAAAAAAGAAAGAAGCAGACGAATGCATAGAGGAGGAGCAAAAGGTGAAGAAAAAGAAGAAGAAGAAACCTTCAGCAAAAGAAGAGCCGGATGACGCCTTCAGCTCAAACGAAAAGCCGGAGAAGAAGAGCAAAAAGCAGAAGAAGAACTTGAACTGCGTGGATGAAGGTGAGAGTCGCCCTCACGCAAACGGCGTCAGCTCGCCGGATAAGAAGATGAAGAACAAACACAAGGTGGAGGCTGATGATGTCATCGAGAAGATGGAGGAGGAAGCGGCGGGAAAGAAGGGCAGGAAAGAAGAGCGCGACAAGACGGCGGAAAAAGTTCAAAAGAAAAAACTGAAAGAAGAGCGCCGTGAAGCGCGGAAGGAGAGTAAAGCGGTGAGTCTTGAGTTTTATTCAAAACTGAGGCTCATGATTGGCTGCTGACAATGTGACATCACTGCCATGATAACTACCTTCACTCTTTATGTGGATATTTGACTTTTACAAGAGATCGTGTCAGTGTTATTATTTATGTACTAATATAGAATTTATTAATTTTTTTCTGTTTTCATTTTAGTTTTTGAGTTAGTTTTAGTAATTTTGATGTTTTTGTTATTAGATGTGTCCATAATCAGTATAATTTTTATTTTAAAAATCAGTTTTAGTGAATCAAGGTCAACTAAAATAAAATTGAGAAATGTTGCTTCGGCAACTAGCTGAAATAAAATAGTTTATTTAATTTTTCAAGTATTAATTTTAGGTTTATTTCAAGTAACAAAAATGTTCTATTATGCTTTTAGTGTCAGTTTTACTTTTAGTTAACTATCATAACCTTCATATCAGTGTAATTTTAGTATTATGTATATACTAATATAGTATATACATATTTGAATAAGCTTATATTTTTATGTATTGTTTTCAGTAAATATTTATATTTAATTTATTACTTAAACTTATTTCAATTTAACTTTTTAGTTTTAAATTTTTATTTCGGCTTAATTTAAGCAAAAATGTTTTTATCATTTTGAATAAATCTTTTTAATAATTTAAGTTAACAATAACAACAGTGCTTCATGTTAGGGTAAATATCCAGGTCAAAAAATCAAAATAATAACTGGAATTATTTGCACTGTGGTATTTATTTTCTCTGGCAATTATTAAAATGTATATTTATTTATTATATGTAATTTCTATTGTTTTAAATGATCATTCTCATTCCTGTAATACAGTAAGTAAAATTGTCCTTATTACAGTACATTACTATTTATATATAATTTTTTTTTTTTTGCATATATTGAGGGGAGTACAAATACCAGAAGGTTACATATTTCACTAATATATTTTTTTTTGCATAATACACGAACGAAAGTGAGATTCACAAAAAAATCCCTGCCCAATCAATAAGCTTATTTTTATTTTATTTAAAGGATGATGTAATATCTGGAGATTAGGTGAGATTCATGTGTGTTGCACCTCGTTCCCTAATTTGGTGACGTGTGAAGTTTTCCTGAAATAAGAAATGCTCCATGAAGCAATCATTTAACATCCCGCAATGGGAAGCAGGGATTTACCTCATGTCTGATCATGGGCGGCGCTAGGGAGGGGCTAGCAGGTGCTTCAGCACCCTCAAGAAGGACCAAAGCACCCCCATAGCACCCCCAAATATTTTTTTGCTGGAAGTAATTATATACAGGCTGTATTCTAATTAATACAAAAGTAAATAATTTAAAACAACATAACTTTTTACTCATTAAGCGTGTGTAACGTATGGTTTCACGTGGATTAGCTACGCTTTTGCATTTCATTCACAAAAAATGGAGCGGTTCATTCTGTGAAGTAAGCGGTCTCGTGATTCAAATTTAGATCCTAGTGAAAACGAGAAAATAAATTTGTCTCAGCTAGAGGTTGAGAACGGTTCAGATGATTTTAAGGAGTCTGATACGGAGGAGTCCACTGACGCGTTTGCGCTGAAACAGAGTTTCATGTATTTTCCCTCAGTCACAACAACCGTCGCATCGTCCTGATGTGAGACTGTAAATAGGCTAAAACCCGTTTCACACATACTCCGTTTGCGGTGCGTATGCGGTGCCGGAGCCACACGCCCTCTTGTGCTTTCACATATGCTGCGTTTGCAGTGCGCAACTGATCTGCTGCTGTAGCCTATACCACAAACACAGCTTTTATTCATTATTTTTTATTTAAAATCCAAAAGTTGTTACTGAACATGGCTCGTCAGAATTGCAATTCTCTTCATTTACACTTTCATAGATGTCAGGTTTAAACGTAGATACTACATTTAAACAACGTTTTATTCAATCCATTAATTCACATTTATATAGCCTTTACTTTAGATTTAGCTCACACAAGTGGCAAAACATTTAAACATAGGTTAGGCTAGCCTAAAATCACTATTCAAAAACAGCCGACTCTCATCCTTTCTTTCGTTTTTAAACCCTTTAAAATGAATCCTGCAGGTCATGAAGAACTTTATTTTTCCACCACCAAGAAAGGACGAGTGCTATCCATTATGTCACTTTTTTTTTTACCTAAGGTTTCGTTTCCATGCTTTACCCGAGAGAAAAAAAAAAAAAAAGCCATGTGTTGACTTTGAAACAAGAGTATATTTTAAATTATAGGCCCATATCTGTATTGAAATTACTAGATTTTCACGTCAGTACATGTTTATTTTAATGCGAACAATGCTCTGTCACTTTAATGCATCAGTGCAGCACAGCAAAAAATAGACTCGGTACGGAAACGATCGCCGCACTGCTGCAGACGCACCGCACCTGGAACAGACTGACGGACAGCATCCGCGTGCAGTGTGAAAGCTGTAATCCGTTAACATGGGTAGGGACAAAAATACGCACCGCACATGGTCTGCAAAGGGAGTATGTGTGAAACGGGCGTAAGTGTCGCCAATTTGGTGAATACTATACTGATATTTCCCCGGTGCTATGGGTGCTTTTTGATGGCATAGCCTATTGTCCTCATCTGAATTTTTGTTCAATTAATTTTAAGAATATTTGATTGTATAATGAATTTTGTTCTTGTTCAATTTAATACCGTTAAAACTTAAACTGTGATAAATAAAATAATTGAATGTTAAAAATTGAGTGGCCAAGTTTTGCTCATATTTATTAATAGTATTTATAAATATATAATTGCATTGCGTAGCTCCCCCTGTCAATGATCTAGCGCCCCCTCAGCACCTGCGTTCAAAATTCTCTAGCGCCGCCCCTGTGTCTGATAAAGGAAGTGCACAGAGTCATCCGAGTTGACATGAAAAGTTCATCACAGACTTATTTCTCCATCTGCACTCAGAAGGATATCGTGTTCCTGTCGGCGAAGCCTGGAAATCAGGATGAAGTTTCAATAGATCAGGTAGAGCACCAGATGATCAGTCATGTCTTATATACCCCACAGACATCTCATGTTGAGTCTCATTCCCCAGGCGCGCCGTCTCGCCCTACAGCAGGACATTGACAAGGAGTCTCAGCCGAAGCCGGTCAGTGCCTAAAGCAGCTCAGCCATCAGTAATAATGTGAACGGGTGTGAATCTGAATTGTTGATCTGTTTTGTAGACTCTGGGCCAGTGGGAGACGGCGCAGTTCGACAGCCCTGACAGACAAGCCAAGTTCCTGCGCTTGATGGGCGGCTTTAAGAAGAGCAGCCAGCCGGTCGTGGGATCCTCCGGATCGGCCAATAAGGCGCTGGGGAAAGAAGGCCAACAGACTTTGCAGCAAGGCCTTCTGGGAGAGTTTGAGCGCGCTCAGAGCCGCCGTATGGACTTCAACAATAAAGGAGCCGGATTGGGGTTCGCAGCGCCGTCCAATAAGAAGTTTTCAATCGATGTTAATGCACGGAACTCGGTGCGATTCGACGACTGAGGGAGCGTTTACCTGAACGCGGTTCACTCACCCTCACGCCGTTTACAAACCCATGTGCTGGTGAGTTTCAGGAATCTGCCAAGCTCCAAAAAGGACAAACCGGCACACACGACATGTTTGGAATCGAATGGAAGCTTGATTCCGCAATGGACTTTTTTCCTCACATTTGCGAGTTTATATCTCGCAATTCTTATTTTTCTCATCAGAATTGCATGATATAAAGTAGCAGCTGCGAGTCATAAAGTCAGAATTGAGATAAAAAGGAAGTTCCCCAGAATTGGACTTTATAACTTGCAAGGAAATTATTATATGCTGCAATTCTGACTGTATAACCTGCCATTGCAATGTCTTTATATCACACTTTTCTGAGTCGAAATGTCAGAATTATGAGATGTGAACAATTTTTTTATTCTGTGGTGGAAACAGGCATCCATATATGACAGGATTGTGAGTAAATGATGACACAATGTTCATTTCGACCTTAATTTAATTAATCTAATTGGGTTTATGAAAACTGGTGTATTTCTGGAGCTGATCACCACTGAATCACTGACCGAACTAAGTATTGGATGCATTGAAACATTAGTTTTTTTGTTTTATTGTCCTAAGAGATGTTGTACTCAGGTGACATATCAGGTGACAGATTTGAGTTTATCATGGATTTTCTCATGAAAAATGATACTAAAAGAGAAGGACAACAGGAAAAGATGAATAAAGGCACTGGATTAGAGCTGTCATGTGATGGTTATCATTATTATTTCATTTGTATGTTTTTGAGACTTATAATCAGTGTTTATCATTACTGTGTATTGTGAGTTGAGTGAATCGTTACATCCCTAGTATATACATATTTGAATGAGCTCACTTTTAATTATATATTGTATATTTATTTTGTAATTATACTTGTAGTAATTTTAAGTGCTTTTATCCTGCTTTTTGTCATTTCGTTTAGTGACTTGATTTTAAAGTTTGGGGTCTTTTAAGAGCTCATGTTCACCAAGGCTGCGTTTATTTGATCAAAAATACAGTAAAATCAGTAATACTGTGAAATATTATTTCTACTTAAAATTATGATTATGTATACCTGTGATCAAAGCTGGATTTATCATCATTACTCCAGTCTTCAGTGTCACATGATCCTTCATAAATCATTCTAATATGATGTTTATTTTTATTATCAATGTTGCTTCACCTTCATATGTGTGTGGAAACTCCAGGATTATTTGATGACTATAAAGTTTAAAAGCAGCGTTTATTTGAAGTAAAATATTGTAAGTGTCTTTACTGTCACGTTTGATCCTGTTAAATCATCCTTGCTGAATTTAGAGAGATTAAATCTTACTGACCCCGAACTTTTAAAAAGGATTTCTATCATTCCGGGATTCAAACTCGCTATCCTTCAGAGTAACAACAAAGAAGCACTCGGGCTGAGCTGATGTTAAACGCTTTATTTTTGCCTCTCGTAAACACATGACCTCTCAAAACAGTGACAGGAAGGAAAGGGTATCAGAAAAGACATTTCCAGATATTCTGAGTAAAGAGGTGAAGGTAAATTCATCTACTTCGGGTGACTCGTTTTGTGGTTCGTGTGCTTTTAAGAGTTAGAAAACAGTGCCAGATCTCTCTTTTACAAGTTTTAACCAAATGGCCTGAATGAGACCAGGCATATTCTGGATTTCTGTTCACATTCACACCAGCATGTAACAGATCTGACCAACGACAAACTCAACACTAACCTTTAAACCTAGGCGATTTGGTTTAATACACACATGAAGATACAAGAATGAATCTCACAGGAATGTCAAAGTCCACCCACAATTAGAAAGGAAAATATATATTTTATCTGCATTAGGGTTAGTTCACCCAAAAATGAAATGTATGTCATTAATGACTCCCCTAATGTCGTTCCACACTCCTCCGTTCTTCTCTGGGACACAGTTTGAGATATTTTAGATTTAGTCCAAGAGCTTTCTGGTCCTCCACTGAATGTGTGCAGGTATACTATCCCTTTCCATAAAGGTAATAAAAACATTATCAAAGTAGTCCACATGTGACATCAGTGGGTTAGTTAGACTCTCTTGAAGCATTGAAAATACATTTTGGTCCCAAAATAACAAAAACTACGACTTTATTCAGCATTATCTTCTCTTCCGTGTTTGTTTTCAAGCAAACAAAGATTCGAACGGTTATGAATCAGCGAATCGATTCAGAACTCGGATCGCCAATGTCACGTGATTTCAGCAGTTTGACACGCGATCCGAATCGTGAATCCATACACTGATTCATAACCGTTCGAATCTTTGTTCGCATATTAAAAACAATGCTTGATAAAGAGTAGTTTTTGTTATTTTTGGACCAAAATGTATTTTCGATGATTCAAGAGAGTCTAACTAACGCACTGATGTCACATATGGACTACTTTGATGATGTTTTTATGACCTTTCTGGACACAGACTGTACACCGTGCATACATTCAATGAGGACCAGAAAACTCTCGGGCTAAATCTAAAATATCTCAAACAGTGTCCCGAAGAACGGATGTGTTACGAGTGTGGAAAGACTTTAGCGGAGTCAATAATGACAAATTTCATTTTTGGGTGAACTAACCCTTTAATGTTCCTGCATTGTGACATTTTCTTGATGCAGTTTACAAACCCAATCCTCATTACCATAAAATTCTGTTCGCATCTCTCTTCTCTCTCTCTATACACACACACACACATACAATATTTGTTGTACTATCTTAAATCAATGCTGATGTGTAATGAGAATCATTTGAGAATGAGTTACAAAAGTAAAGCAAAACTTTCAGATGCATTACAGCGATGAGAAATTAAGGCTAAACATGCTTTATTGTCAAGAAAATAATACAATGAATTGCAACAAAATATATAAATCGTCCTAAAAACAGGCCTCTGTTGGTTTGCACAAAATATGATTTTGTTTGATTTTGCACTGAATTGTGACCCAATAACATTCTGTTTTACTTAAGATTCACCCAATTATTCTTCCAACTCAGTGCATTCAATATTTACAGAAGCTCTCAACATTATTCAGGGTCATATGACATTCCCGCTCATGCTTCAGAGCTTTCATCTCGATCGCAGGTGTGTCAGAGCTGCTAGAGCGTCACGAATGCTGCTTAGCAATGCGACTGCACTCAGATTATGGTAATGCGGTATTCATGCATGCGCTCGGCTGTCGTGTGGAATGTGACAGGAGATTTAAACCCTCCAGATTCACACCTAGAATTCCAAACATTCATGGAGAGTTCCGCAAGAGGGCGTGTCTTTGAAGCTGTGTGTTCCAGTGGGTGTGGTCAAAGGGCGCGGCTCAGGCCTGCAGGTACTCCGGCTGTACCCGCGCGACCTTGCGAAACTCTTTGGCGTGCGTGCGGGGACACTGCATCTCGCACCAGCTGATGGGCACCATCTGAGCCCCTGAGGGAAGAGATTTCAGACGGCATGAGTGACACGAGCGAGAGCACTTTAATAAAGCGTGCCACCGTTTGAGTGCTCCCTCACCCGCCTCGCTGTGGGCCACCACCACGCCCAGCTCGTTCTCCGCCGTGGTCAGTAGGTAGTTCGACTGCACGTCGCCCAAAGAGATCTGACAGCCGAGGTCAAGGGTCACGAGCAACATTCAGGATAAAAGAGTTTAACTTTTTATATTGAATAAAGGATACCACTTTTGCAAGGACAATGTCGCCTGGCCTGAAGCTTTTATACGTCTCCACCTGAAAATAAGAGCCGCAATTCAGCAATACATTATATTATATTTAAAAACAATAATTTACCATCAACTCACCTTATCTTTCTCTGTCGCCCTCACATCTTCTCTTCTGGTGATGTAAAAAATTAATAGAGTTTAGCAGATGGGATGGATCTGTTTTACTTCTATTACTGGTAATAACATGAATGACACTTTAAGCTCTTAATGCATATCTTGATTGAAGTATGAAACATCCGTACCTGATCGTTCCTCTAAACCGGTCTTTCAGCGGCGTTGACCCCACATATAAGATGTGGACTTTAGCAAATCGAGGGTTGATACTCGTCACCTGCAAAGAGTGACAATCACACATCCGATATAAATTAACATAAAACATCATGCAGTAAATAAAGAAAGAAGGAGAGAATTTCTGACCAGCCCTCTTGCAATTTTGAGGGTTTTTAACCATTAAATCTCAAATAATAAACCGGAATCTTCATTGTTAAACACACCCACGATACATTTAATATATTCAAAAAATTATTATATATATATTAAAAATAAATGTATAATATCACAAAACTTGGAGCTACATTTGTGTACATGAAACTTACCTAAAATGACATATTATTGCACAAAAATTAAAACACTTTGTTTTGTATAAAGGCACCAAACCTAATCATGTCAAACCATTTCTTTACTCTAACTCTAATATTTTGAAGAAAGTTATTTAAACAGTTTTGGATTCCATTGACTTGCATCTTATTTTTTTTATCCATACAATGAAAGTCAGTGCCTGAACTGTTTAGGGTAACACTAATGTGATGGAGTTACATGTACTTACTATAGTAACAACAGTAAAGTATGCATAAGTAACTAACCCTAAGCCTAACTCTATGGTAAATACACATGTGACCCTGGACCACAAAACCATAAGGGTTTTAATTGAGATGTACACATTATCTGAAAGCTGAATAGATAAGCTTTCCATTGATGTATGGTTTGTTAGGATAGGACGATATGTGTCCGAGATACAACTATTGGAAAATCTGGAATCTGAGGGTGCAAAAAAAAAGAAATATTGAGAAAATCACCGTTAAATTTGTCCAAATGAAGTCCTTAGCAATGCATATTACTACTACTAATAATAATAATACATTTTTTATATATTTTCGGTAAGAAATGTACAAAATATCTTCATTAAACTTAATATCTTGATCTTAATATCCTAATGATTACTGGCATAAAAGAAAAATGGATAATTTTGACCCATACAATGTATTGTTGGCTATTGCCACAGATATACCCGTGAGACACAGGACTGGATTTGTGCGCCAGGGTCACATATAGGGGCATAATACCCTCATCTCATGATTCGATACAAATCACGATACAATATTATCGCGATACTCCGAGATACATTGTAAAAGGTTAAGAAAAAATGTACTGTAGGTTAAAATGCTAGATTTGGAGTTACATTGGGGGTGGAAATGAATAGTCCTGGACTTGGTGCTGGTCAGTGCCACCAGAATAAAAATATTCATGATTCTGATGCTGAAAAAACGGAGTTATTTTAGACGAATGTGCTTATGCCGTCACTTACTTTTGACTTTTTACTGGTAACATAAGACATTTAGCACTATCAGAACCCACAAATATTCCCCATTGCATTATATTCAACATTACATATAACATAGTACTGACACTACATTTTAATTTATACACAAATTCAGATTGTCACTATCCATGATACATGTTGATGGATTTTTGTATTGCGATATATTGTGGCACAAAATATTGTTACACCCCTAGCAGTTAATTAATATTACCCATTTACTTTAAATGTGCTAATTTGTGTAGGTACAATGTAACTATGTCACCTTAAAATAAAGTGTAACCCTATTTAGTTCAAAATATATTGTGTTTCAGCAAAATAAAAGCAAGTCATGCATGTTTGGAACGACATGAGAAGTAAATGATCACATCATTTACTTTTAAACACCAATGATGTCCTGTTTTGTACCGAACACTCACCTTACAGGTGACGATGGCTCCGACGTCAGGCAAAAGCTGGGCTTCTGTCTCCCTCACGACTGAAATCACCGGGAGCTATAAAGACAGAGGAGGCTGGACTAAAACGTCATGGTTACATTATAGAGAATCATGGACACTTAAAGGCGTCTAGTGGTGAGGTTGTGAATTGCAATCCCCAATGCTCACCCCTCCCTTTCGAAGCACAGAGAAGCTACGGTGGCCGACACAGGCCAAAAATGTAATCGTCGGAGAGATCAGAGAGTAGCTAGCGCTCTATAGAGCAGTTTGTCCGTTTAGGGCCACCGTAGAAACATGGCGGTGCAAAATGGCGATTTCACTGTAAGGAGACTCGCGGTGTATGGAGATAGAAACGGATCATTCTAAGCTAATAAAACCATAACGATTCATTATCTAAGGTCTTTATACTCCACTGAAAACATAGTTATGTATATTCTACATACTGCAAATTATCATACTTTCCCCCCTCATATGACCCTGAGACGAGAGAATTATGTTTTATTTCTGGAAAAATTCCTCAGGAGGAGTTTTTGTCCAGAGGCTGAAGACTACAGCCAGCAGGAGGCGCTATTTCCACATGTTTTCAACATCACACTCACAGCACTCGGCTCGGGAGCTGCGGAGATTCATGTAAACGGAGCGGTGGAGAGCAAAGCGAGTGTTTTAACTTTTAAAATGAACTTCCTATGAAAGTTAAGCTTCCAAAGACATGAACTGTTCACGCGCTGTGAATGCAGCCGCAGCCGTGAATCCCGCGATTCCCTCAGCTCATGTGATGAATGTAATCCGATCCTGCTGCGTTTGTGCCGTGACACTCAATCGGCTCACTCATAATATATTGAACAGACAGGTTCAGTTTTTAATTGTAGTGTCTCTAACTGAACTGATTTTATGAAAATGAACGTGGTAGGCAAGTGATCCAGTAGATGTGCCTAGAGTAGGACGGTGAAGCAGTGCATTCTGGGAATTGTTGTCTTTCATCCCCATGAGACAAAAATACATTTTCTGTGTTTTCTCAGTCTAGAAGGCACCAAATTCAAAAATAATTTCACATTTCTACTACATTAATGAGCCAGTTTAAATACAGATTCATCTTCCCAGCGCTGAAGTACCCCTTAAGTTTTACAAATGAGTAAAATGATTGCGTTCAAACAAAGTCAAACCAAAATCTCCATGAACTGACCTCCTCGCCCTCGTTCTTTCTCAGCACGTATCCCGCGAGCGAAGAGAAGATGTACCCGTGCCGCAGATACGTGCCGGTACCGGGGATACAGTCCTCAGTGCTGCAGAGCCTTTCACCTGGACAAAGAGCAGAAACCACCATGAGACTTCGGATCATGAACAGTAATGCACAAGCCGATGGGGCAAAGTTGAACGTAAAGAAATCTGTGCACTGCACGTTATTTATAACATTCATGTGCCCTCACAATCAAAATAATTCCCCTCCTCAGACGTACCACATATGGAAAAATAGACTATCGCAATCTCAGTCTCATGCCAACTTTACAATTTACATGTTAAAATGGGTCTAATGTGATAATATTTCACCCGTCTTCATCATATTGTAGAGTAATTTCACACAATATGCGCAAGGATATACAGGGAGTGCAGAATTATTAGGCAAATGAGTATTTTGACCACATCATCCTCGTTATGCATGTTGTCTTACTCCAAGCTGTATAGGCTGGAAAGCCTACTACCAATTAAGCATATTAGGTGATGTGAATCTCTGTAATGAGAAGGGGTGTGGTCTAATGACATTAACACCCTATATCAGGTGTGCATAATTATTAGGCAACTTCCTTTCCTTTGGCAAAATGGGTCAAAAGAAGGACTTGACAGGCTCAGAAAAGTCAAAAATAGTGAGATATATTGCAGAGGATGCAGCAGTCTTAAAATAGCCAAGCTTCTGAAGCGTGATCATCGAACAATCAAGCGTTTCATTCAAAATAGTCAACAGGGTCGCAAGAAGCGTGTGGAAAAACCAAGCCGCAAAATAACTGCCCGTGAACTGAGAAAAGTCAAGCGTGCAGCTGCCAAGATGCCACTTGCCACCAGTTTGGCCATATTTCAGAGCTGCAACATCACTGGAGTGCCCAAAAGCACAAGGTGTGCAATACTCAGAGACATGGCCAAGGTAAGAAAGGCAGAAAGTCGACCACCACTGAACAAGACACACAAGCTGAAACGTCAAGACTGGGCCAAGAAATATCTCAAGAGTGATTTTTCTAAGGTTTTATGGACTGATGAAATGAAAGTGAGTCTTGATGGGCCAGATGGATGGGCCCGTGGCTGGATTGGTAAAGGGCAGAGAGCTCCAGTCCGACTCAGACGCCAGCAAGGTGGAGGTGGAGTACTGGTTTGGGCTGGTATCATCAAAGATGAGCTTGTGGGGCCTTTTCGGGTTGAGGATGGAGTCAAGCTCAACTCCCAGTCCTACTGCCAGTTTCTGGAAGACACCTTCTTCAAGCAGTGGTACAGGAAGAAGTCTGCATCCTTCAAGAAAAACATGATTT
>CM040914.1:45927810-46042810 GCA_023029165.1 Gobiocypris rarus
TATAAACAAGTTAACAAAATGCTAAACCATGTTGTCAAAATGCTAAAAAATTAAAACGTCAACAATGTGCGAAATCATGCTAGAAACAAGCTAACAACGTAATCAATCATTCTGGCAACATGCTAGCAAAGTACTAAATTATGCTAGAATGCTAGACATGCTAACAATGTGTTAAACCATGTAAGAAAAATGCTAAATCATGTTATCAAAATGTTAAAAAAATGAAAACGTCAACAATGTGCGAAATCATGCTAGAAACAAGCTAAAAACATGCTAACAAAGTACTAAATTATGCTAGACAAGCTAACAATGTGTTATATCATGTAAGAAAAATGCTAACAAAATGCTTAATCATGTTATCAAAATGTAAAAAAAATGAAAACGTCAACAATGTGCTAAATCATGCTAGAAACAAGCTAACAACATGCTAACAAAGTACTAAATTATGCTAGACAAGCTAACAATGTGTTATATCATGTAAGAAAAATGCTAACAAAATGCTTAATCATGTTATCAAAAAGTAAAAAAATATAAACGTCAACAATGTGCTAAATCAAGCTAGAAAGAAGCTAACAACATGTTAGCGAAGTACTAAATTATGCTTGACATGCTAACAGTGTGCTAAATCACGCTAGAAACAACTTATCAAAATGCTAAAAAATTGAAACGTCAACAACGTCCTAAATCATGCTAGAAACAAGCTAACAACGTAATAAATCGTTCTGGCAACATGTTAAAACATGCTAGCAAAGTACTTAATTATGCTAGAATGCTTGACATGCTAACAGTGTGCTAAATCACGCTAGAAACAAGTTAACAAAATGCTAAAACATGCTATCAAAATGTTAAAAAATGAAAACGTCAACAATATGCGAAATCATGCTAGAAACAAGCTAACAACGTAATAAATCATTCTGGCAACATGCTAGCAAAGTACTAAATTATGCTAGAATGCTAGACATGCCAACAATGTATTAAATCATGTAAGAAAAATGCTAACAAAGTGCTTAATCATGTTATCAGTGTAAAAAATGAAAACGTCAACAATGTGCTAAATCAAGCTAGAAACAAGCTAACAACATGCTAGCAAAGTACTAAAATTATGCTAGACATGCTAACAATGTGTTAAATCATGTAAGAAACATGCTAGCAATGTGCTAAATCAGGCTAGTAACACGGTAAATCATGCTAGCAACATGTTAAAACTGTATTCTTTTGAGTAAAATATTTGAGTAAAATTCCAAGTTTTTGACAAACAAAGTGCGTCATCAAACTTTACTCATCTAATTTGAAACATACATCTTTTGCATCATTATCTTTGTCTTTACTGCCACTTTTTAAAATCACTTTAGCGTGTATTAGTTTCTTGTTAAAAGGTAGTGTGTAATTCTCTCTCTCACCTTGCTGATGGCAGTGTAGAAGTCGTGGTCGGGGTCCATGGGTGGCGGTGGGATGTCGTAGGAGCGCCTCCAGATCTTCACCTGCGCCTCGCCGTGTTTAGCCGCCGTCTCGGCCTTGTTGAGCCCCGTGAGGCCGCCGTAGTGGCGCTCGTTCAGACGCCAGGTGCGGTGCACGGGCAGCCACATCTGATCAATGCCGTCCAGCACCAGCCACAGTGTCCTGATCGCTCGCTTTAGCACCGACGTGTAGCAGATGTCAAACTCATACCCCGCATCTGGAAGATCGCATCAGGTTATGTAACAGATACAGGTGAGGATTTAGCGTTATCTATTTAAAGGAACACTCCACTGTTTTTAGAAATAGGGCTTATTCAACTTCTTTCCTACATTTAGATATGTGGGCAAATGCATTTTTGTCTCAGTGCATGCAATGTTTTAGTTTGGCAGGGTCACCGCTAGCTTAGCTTAGCATAATGAATGGGATCCTATGTTGCCAGCTAGCATGTCCCGAGTAAAAGTGATCAAAAAAAAAAAAAAAAACCAACTAATTACTTTGTGTGGCCTGCGTACAACGGATACAAATAGTGATGCCGATTAAGACTAGGCGATTTCCTAGGCAGATATTAGGGACTATATTATGGGGAAGCACAGGCGAAGCACTGCAGAGATATCACACAACATACGCCGGTAAGTTGTGGGATTTCATGTGTTGCTATGATTCATGTGGATTAGTTTTACGGTCTTTTTGCAGCATCAAAGTGTTAGTTGCGTAACTGTCAATGGAGAGACAGAAAACTCTCAGAATTCGTTAAATAGCTCTTCGGTTGTGTTCCCAAGATGAACAAAAGTCTTATGGATTTGGAACAACATGAGCTGAGCAATAACAATTTTTTGGGTGAACTATCGCTTTAAATCATAACGACGTGTGGGTGAAATATTTAGACTTGGGCCAATAATAAGCAAGCACTTACAACAAGCAACGCTTTGACAACAACAACAATTCTTTCTACAAATACACTACAGTTGTCAAAGAGGAAATGAGGAAAATCACAAGCTTATCAAATCATGTATTTAATTATTAATAATACAATAATACATTGTTGCATCTCAGCGGGCCTGCACGAATGCATAAGAAGATCAGTTCAATAAACGGATCACCTTTCAGGGCCTGTCCGCCCCTCTTGGCCTCCTCCTCTCCGGTTTCGCTGAGATCGGCATCGAACCAGCCGCAGAATCGGTTCTCCTGGTTCCAGCAGCTCTCGCCGTGGCGGATCAGCACCAGCTTATACGCGGCCATATCGCGCGATCTGCAGGACTCAAACGCTCTCAAACGCAGCGGGACTGTTCGCAAATAACGGAGACACGGATGAGAGATGCTGGCAGGGCGAACGGGAAAATCGCACCGGTGCTTTTGGAGGTCGTCGCTCGTGAACGTGAGGAGAACGCTTCCTGATGCGCGACCTATCAGGGGGAAGAGCACGCGCGTCCGTTCACGTCACTGCGCGACCTTGAGTGTGTTCGTCATCATAATTCGGTACTGGGTTTAAACATCTTTGCACTGAGTTTAAAGATAATATAGTTTTACAACTGGGTGAAATAATGCAATATTTCGACGGGATTCATTTTTATACATAACGTATTGTATTATTTATATGATTGTGGAAGCTCCATATAAATAAACTTTATATATGTTATATGATTTACAAGAAATATTTTAGAAATAAAATTTTAAAATAATTATATATATATATATATATATATATATATATATATATATATATATATATATATATATATATATATATATATATATAATGTGTGTGTGTGTGTGTGTGTGTTCATGTATATACCCAGTATGAAAAATTAACATTATGTTCAAAATATTTGGAAACTTTCTATGTTTAATTATGTTTTTCTACTAACTACAGTATTGTACTGTTAGATTTATTATTTATTTATTATTATTTATTTATTTATTGAAATCAGATATTTCTTAGTAAATTGATCATCTTAGTTTATTATTTATTTATTTATTTTTACAGTTTTTTTCACTCTTTTTTTTCCACAAATCTAGCACTTCCTTGCAAGGATCCTGAATTAGTATTATTGTATAAGAAAAGAATGATTAAATATGATACTGAAAGATAAGTGTGTGAAATACTTTATTCAGTGCCCTGCAGTTTAGTTGATTTGACAGATAAAAGGTCATGAAAGGTCAAACAATTAAACATAAATACATATACAATTTAGCGTGTCGTTGTTTGATGTATTCTGATTGGTCGTCGTCTTTGCTGCCGCGTGGGTCTTTTCCTGCGGAACCCGTGAAGCTGCTCCCGGTACTCGCGCTGGCGCATGGGCACGTATCCGCAGGGATCACACAGATCCTGAGACAGAGAGACACACACCATGACTGTCATGCTGCACATAAAGGGCCCTAATATGCCTTTTTAAATGTTCCTAGTGTTGTTTTAGAGTCTCCTACAACAGGTTTACATGCTTCAAAGGTCAAAAACACAATTTTCTCATAATATGCATTGCAGTATCAGCTCATTTATCAAGGATTCTGTCTCTCTAACCCCCTCCTTTCTGAGAGTCTCCTCTGCTCTGATTGGTCACACGGCCCACTAAGCGCACCTTGAGAAGGTGAGATCCTATACTGTACCGGATATGAGGCATAGAAGTGTTTGTAACCCCCCAGCAGCAGGTAGAGCTCAGGATAGTGCAGGTTCGGATACACCTGAGCATTGACACATCTGTCCAGCCTCCTCAGATACTGACACCTGTTGAATGGGTATAAGCTTGAGTAATCGTGAACACTCAATGAGTGTGTGTGTGTGTGTGTGTGTGTGTAGCAGTGTTGGGGAAAGTCACTTTGAAAAGTAATGCATTACAATATTGCGTTACTCCCTTAAAAAGTAACTTATTGAGTTACTTAGTTACTTTTTAAGAAAAGTAATGCGCTACTTTACTTTTGCGTTACTTTTTCTCATTTATGTGCAAATGTTAAGACCTCTTCACACCAAAATTTAAATAATAAACCTCAGGCCGAGGTAAAAATGCAAACAGAATCATTGTAAGTTAGCAGCAAAACATTGGTCGATAAAGGTAGTTTAAATGTATAAAATAGTTACGTTTTTTAACAGTTTTGTTTAATATTTAGTTATTGGATGTTTGCATAGTATTCTGATTTTGCATTTGACTGATTTTATTCATTTTGAGGAGTACTGAATCTTTATTGTGCAAGTGAGATGAACAAATACTCACATTTAGTCTAAAACTACAATAACATGTTTACACACAACGCCTTTCCACTTACTCTTGATTTTTCTTAACATTGGGACGAGAGCTGTCGGTCAAATTAATGTGAAAAAAGTAACTTGCGTTACTTTTTTGAAAAAGTAACTCCGATATTTTGTTCTAAATTTTAAAAGTAATGCGTTACTTTACTAGTTACTTGAAAAAGTAATCTGATTATGTAACTCAAGTTACTTGTAATGCGTTTCCCCCAACACTGGTGTGTAAAGTGTGTTTCTCACAGATGTGGTCCTCGTTCCGATGAGAACTCGCAGTGGAACACTATCAGTTTCCGTGGCGATGACCCCTCTTCCCCTGGGAGTGAGTCAGACGGATGAGCCACCCACCGTTCGCGGCCTCCCGGAGGAGCCGTTTCCTGCGTCGCAGGGGGAAAGAGCTCCGGCTGAGTCCTGAAGAACCGCCCGCTGGATCTGAGACTCGGTGTACAGGTTCACTGCGCCCTGCATGAGTGCAGTCTAAAGGTCACGATAGGAACGCACTGGTTTGATTAAAACACTCAATATTTTAATGTACCTTAATGTGTCCTCCTTGGTACTCGTAGGGGTAACGACAGTCGACGATGAGGAAGTCCTCCACTGCGGGACCAAACTGACCTCTGATCAGAGACGCCACCTTCAGGGCAGGAGCAGACAATACTTCACCACAACGTCTCGTAAATGAGATGCATGCCATTAAAATAATAAACCCAGTTTCAGAAAGCTATTTAGTGATTAAGAATCTGTGTTGATTTCTTACGGTTTGTGCGCTGACACAGTGGAGCTCCTGATGGCCGGCTCTCTCAACAGGAAGCAGGTGTTGCTATGGAGATAATTGTATCATGACAACCAGGTATGAACTCTAAAAATTAACCCTATGTCATCATCAGTAACGTACACTTTGAAGTGTTTTAATGTTTTTGAAAGAAGTCTCTTCTGCTCACCAAGGCTGCATTTATTTGATTAAAAATACAGTAAAATCAGTAATATTATGAAATATTTTACAATTTAAAAAACTGTTTTCTATACATTACAAACAATGAACATGACAATAGTCATTTCCAACATATAGTATAACATTTTAAGAAATAAAACAATAACAACAGAAAAAGCAACAGGTATGAGATCATCATACGAATAGCGTAAAAGCTTCACTATGTTTCAACCCAACTAGTAACTCAATATAATTTTTCATATATATCTGAAATAACAAAAAGTGCATGTATGCATATGGTATTCCCCCACAATCAAACAAAGATTAACTATAAAGGCCACATTTGGTACCAACCAGACTGTAAAAAAAAAAAAAATATGGACGCACCGCGGCAGAAACCACGCCCACCTAGCTCGACCACAGTGGCAACCCACCTGTCACTCAAGTGGCCACGCCCTTAATTATGCAGAACTTTAAAGCTTAATATAATTTAAACGAATGAGCTATAAAAAAATCACCCCCTCACAGTTGTCATGAAGGGCAAAATTAGCTTTATAGACCCAAAACACTTTTTGTACCAGGCTGAAAACATGTTTTTTTCTGCGGTACAGTTGAGCATTTTAACATGGGGGAGATACAGATGTGACTCCCTTTTGGAGCCCTTACCAACCTTACTGAAGTCCCCTATGAGTGTGAGGTCAGCGATGGCATCCTGAGTGACGTGTGTGGGCGGGGCTTCCCGCCGTGACCTCATCTGACTGAACCTCACAACGGCCTGCAGACGGACAGGGAGCGGAGAATAATATCATATAGCAGAATATAATATCAGCCAGACAGGCAGAGAGTGTTTCTGGCTCCACATCATCAGGCACACGTGCATGTTCTCCTCACCGTTGGGTCGAGCGCGTCCCTCTCTCGCGGGCGACTGGCGTCCTCCTCTGGGTCACTGCGGTACTGTCCCGCCGCTTCTGCCCCATCCGCGGAGAATCTGCTGGAGAGACGCACGCGCAGCCGCTTCTGCTGGGCAAATGTTCAGCACGTCACTTTGAATGCAGGTGAGATTGCAGTAAAGCACGCCCTATATGAGTGTGTGACCCAGTTTACCACAGCAATACAGTGTAAAGTACCATGCCAGGACACACACACTACAACTGAGCTATCAGCATTATTCTGTAAGGCGGAAGCATGGAGTCAATATAACGCCACAAAGTTTTGCACAAGAATAAAGTTTTGCACAAATAAAATATGTGGCAAAAATAAAATAGGATTACAGCTGTCACTGATTTTTGTCATTGATTATATTTTTATTTTTGCACTACTTTATTTTATTTTGCAATTCATCATTTTTGTTTGCAAAACGTATTTTCCGCTCAATACTTTTTTTTTTCTTTTGCAATACTTTATTCTTTTGCAAAACTATGTGGCGTTATATTGACTCCATAGAAGCACGTTTTCTGTGAATGTGCGAGACTTGAAGAATAACAACGAGCAGGAAACAATCAAACTATATGAGCTATAAAACAATGTGTATAAAAGCCAATTTCATAATTTCAAAGATAATTATGACATCTAAATTGAAATTATGACATTAAAAGTCACAATTTAGACATACCAATGACAAAAATTTATAATTATGAAATTAAAAAGTCTAAATTATGACATAAAAAATTGAAATTATGGCATAAAGGTCTAAATTGTGAGATACAGTCGAAATAATTACATGAAATCATATTTATGACATAGTAGATAAAAGGTTTGTCATCATTATTACTTTTTATGTCATTATAATATTTCAATATGTCATAATGTTGACTTTTTATGTCATTATTATGACGGTATATCATAATATATGTGTCATAATTTTGCCTTAGTATTTCATAATTTCTCCTTTTGTCATAGAATTTCATAATTTGGACTTAATTCAAACAAAATTTCATAATTATTATTTTGTTTGTCATTGGTATGTCATAATTATGACTTTGAATATCCTAATTTTGACTTTATTTTGATTTAGAATTTGATAGTTTCGACTTTGAATATCATAATTTTTATTTTTTTAATCATTTTTATATCATTATTTCAATTTAGAATGTCATAATTTTGACTTATAGTTACCATACCATTACCAATTCGATTTATGATTTATTTTCTTATGTGGAGGATATGGGCCTCCATAAATGTGTTTATGATTATGATAATACATTTACACTATAATAGTATGATGATAAATACCAGTTTGCAACATTTTGTTAATGTTAGCCTCGCACATTCAAATTACAAATAAGGTGTATGATTACATTTACATGCATAATTCAAATGACATTTTGGATGCATTAATAATATGAGGGCTAATATCGCTGAGGGTGTGTGTAAGCGTTACTGACAAAGGTTCGCTCAGCAGGAGAATCGTGACGCTCCCTCCACAGACACACGGGCTGAATCATCAGATGGAAATCATGTCAAAATAAAAACATGCCATTATTTATTCCTTTTCATTTGCTGTAGGTGTCCTACCGTGATCGGAGAGGACTCAGGAGACAGGCTTCTGCCAAGACACATCACAGATCATCAGATTATTCATCCGCTGCATTATTAATATCAGGTCGTGCATGCTTACTGTACCTCGCCCGTCGTCTTCTCACTGCAGAGAGAAAAGTCACAGTCAGATAATCTGAAATTCATAACTGAGGATCAACAGTTAATGCACACTTTGGAGTAATTCTTGGAATGAATCATAGACAATATGTGCATGCAAATGTGCATTTTAAGTCAATTGATCAGTTTTCTATTAAAATGATTAACATTTGCATTTCAACACTTTCAACCCTGGATCTTAAGCAGAAACACTGAAGAGAAGTGACGAGGTTGTACAAGGAAATGCTGATCAAACAGACTCGTGAAACAATAAAACTATTGGATCTGTCAGTGCAAACACAAGGAGCAGGAAGAGCTTGAGTTTAAAGTGTCCTCGGAGAAGAGTTAATTAACCGGCACGCGTGTGTGTGTGTGTGTGTGTGTGTGTGTGTGTGTGTGTGTGTGTGTGTGTGTGTGTGTGTGTGTGTGTGTGTGTGTGTGTGTGTGTGTGTGTGTGTGTGTGTGTGTGTGTGTGTGTGTGTGTGAAGCTCTTGTCCAGACCTGTCGGCGTCTCTCTGTCCCTGGAGAGTGTGTTGAGGGCTGGTCTGATGCATTCAGGCGTTAAAACAAGCTTTCTCCAGGGGGGCGAGCTCTTCACACTGATGACAGAAAATGGGCAAACACAAGTTATAAGACACAACTAACAGGTTTAATCCCTTTGAATATAAAACAAAATTGCAGTCTTTCTAAAAAAGGAAAAAGCTAATGGAAGCATGTGTATTTTATTGCTGGTCACAATTGCAACCGGTTGGAAATATAGTTAAAAAATCAAAATGACTCCAAAATTACAGTAAAGTAACACATATATCATAGCATATTTACTTTTAATTTGTTCCATTTAACATGCAACTAAATCTATAATCTTACATGAATCATTAAGTTTCTGATTTAAAATGTGACGACACATTTGACCACAATTATGACACAAAGCAATCTTAATAATGATTAATGTCTTTATTATTTAAATAAACATTAAATGTACTAAATATGGCGGTTGCATCTGAATAACAAAGTGTTTTACATTCCCTTTAGTTTTCCTTTTATGGATTTTATATTACTATTGTCATTATTGTTGTTGTTATTATTTTAATTCATTATACTTATATAATTATTAATAATATAGTTATGATTAATGTTATGTTAATTAACATTATATGTTAATTCATATTATATTAGGCTAATTTTTGTTGTTTTTTTATTATTGGGAAGTAATTAATTAATATATACAACATGATTAACAAATAATAATAACTATAATAAATGTTCACAAAACATTTCAATAATAGTACAAAAATTAAATCATTTAGAAAAAAATCTGAATAAATAATTTTCCCTAAAAATCTTCAAAAAAGAACAAGAAGTGCACTCGTTTTGAGTGGCTCGTAAAGAGCAGAGGTTGCGGTTCCTCACCCGTCCTGACACTGGAGGTTCTGCAGGCTGAGGGAGAGCTCGCTGACCGGGGAACAGTCTTCTTCTGCCTCACACACTGCCTCCATCGATCTGATCAGCGACAGACTGACTGCCAAGCCAAGTCTAATACCACAGGAGCTGCGCTCATCATGAAGCCAATGGCCTCACCGAGGGGTCTCCTCTCCTCCCCGTGGAAACTCGTGTTGCTACAACAAGCTCGTGTGATGCCGCCCGTGATGCCGCTCTGTCATCACACACAGCCAACACTCACCCAAAGACAGCCGTGCGGAGGATTGCCTCGAGAAGTCGTACATGTTCGTGGTAATACCGATTTACAGATTTCATTAGTGGAACAGAGACCGATCTTAAAGGAACAGTTCACCGCAAAAATTAAAACTCCGTGATTAACTCACCCTCATGACATTTCAATCCCCTATGACATAATTCATGGAACACAAAAAATATGTATCTCAATACATAAAAAATAGACTATTAAACAGTAGTCCCCATCCACTTCCATTATATAGAAGAGCACCACCTCTGTTCAGCTCTATTGCACACCATACAATAATAATATGGGTTTGGCACATAAGAGTGAGTATATGTTTACAGATACTATAGGCTATAGATCACTTACTAAAAACAGCCCCTGCTATAAAATAAACTTTTATGTGTAGGTAAGTCTTCCAGGATTTGTTAATACACAACACATTCAGATATTAGTTAGCAACAGAAGTGCATGCAGGATCAGCGCAGGCTTAAACTTTCACATTGTTTAACAGCTTAGTTACTTTATTTATTTATAATGTAATATTAGTGCTGTCAAATCGATTAATCGCATCTAACATAAAAGTTTGTTTACATTATGTATCTGTGTGTGTGTGTGTGTGTGTGTGTGTGTGTGTGTGTGTGTGTGTGTGTGTGTGTGTGTGTGTGTGTGTAATATATTTACTTATACTATGTATAAATGTCTATAATATGTGTGTATATTCTCAATTCAAAGTCAAACTTAAAACTCACTTCATGATTACTGCACTCAAAACTATCTTTTTTTTTTTTACAGTTGTCATGTTTGTAATAGTTGCTTTCCTCTCTTATGTTTTATTGATATTGTTATTTATTACTTTGGTATTGTTATTGCTGTTATTTCTTGTTCCTGGTGTACAGTGACCGTGTGGGATTTGAAAGGCACCTTAAATAAATAAAATGCATTATTATTAGTAGTATTAGTATTATTATATGTATACAGCACACACACACACACACACACACACACACACACACACACACACACACACATATATATATATATATATATATATATATATATATATATATATATAAACAAACTTTTATGTTAAGATGCGATTAATGAGATAAAGCACTGTTTGCTATATTGCAGTTAAAATTTCGGCGTAGACTCCAGTGATGTTGTGCTTTGTCACATGCTCGGTGTGGGTGGTGTTATTCTAACCAATCACAGTGTACATATGGAAAAACAAGCGAGTTCTCGAGCGCTGATTGGCCAGTGTCATTGCGATCACGCAGCGTCCCCGCCTCTATCCGGAAGCTTTCCGTCATGTGATTTGTTTGTTGGCGATCTGTTGTACGAAGCCGCATCATTTCATTACAGCAACAAATAAACGCTTGTCGCGGGTAATTCCCCCATTCCCCCCTATCTCCTCCTTTCTGCCTTCTCCGCGATGGACGAAACGAGCCCGTTAGTCTCTCCGCTTCGCGATTCCAACGATTTCAGCTACGGTCCCACCGAGCCGACCAGTCCCCGGGGCGGATTTGGAGGGACGCCGGGCTCCGTGGTGCGTCTTCCGGCTGGGAGTCCCGGGCGCAGCCGCGAGCGACAGCCGCTTCTGGACCGAGATCGAGGCGCGTCGCCCCGGGACCCGCATAGGAACGAGTTCCCGGAGGATCCGGAGTTCAGAGAGATCATCCGGAAGGCAGAGCGGGCCATCGAGGAAGGCATCTACCCGGAGCGCATCTACCAGGGCTCCAGCGGCAGCTACTTCGTCAAAGATTCAACAGGGGTGAGAGTTCATCATCATACCGTGATCTGTAATCGTTACATAATCAGTTTTATGGGTATCAATCGCTGAGCATGTGGTGTGTTGAGATAACAGCTGTGTCATCAGGTCAGGCCTCTAGTGGTGCAAACCTCAAATCTGAAGTTTGAGCTTTTACAGGTCAAATCTGGAGGTTTCTTTGCACTTTCATGCATTTTTAATGTGACATTGAAACTTTTTGACACGTTCATCCTTGTTTCAGACCCAGATGTGCAATCCTTAATTATAAAAGATGATGAATGAGACATGTGATGAATGAAAACACAGGTAAATTCGAGTTGAGGGTCGTTGGACACATGAATGCTGTGTCATTGACTAGCTTTATCAGGGCTGTAGTTCAATCTATTCAGCGGCCAACATAAGACAGCGTTTTGGGGCATGATGCCTCGGTAGATCAATAAATAAAAGGCTTACGGGCACTTTCTCTTTGAAGCTGTCTTCAGTGAGACGACAGAGCTGTGCTTTATGATCATGCAGGCGGTTAGCCAGCAGATACGCACTACTACTCTTATATGAGACCTGAATACACGGTTAAAGGCGCAATATGTACGATTTTTTGGATTAAAATATCCAAAAACCACTAGAACAATGTTATATATTTTGTTAACTTGCATTATCCCAAATGTTTCCAACAATGTTTAAATCCAGATAAATTAGCCATTTTAACCAGGACACGGCCGTGTCCGCACGTCGCCTATCAATGACATCATACCCGCGTTACCCTCGATTTCCGTATTTATTTTGTAGAAACCATGGAATCCCCAAATGCTTTTTAAAGGGGTACTTCAGCGCTGGGAAGATGAATCTGTATTTAAACTGGGTCATTAATGTAGTATAAATGTGAATAATTCTTCTAGACTGAGAAAACACAGAAAATGTATTTTTGTCTCATGGGGATGAAAGACAACAATTCCCAGAATGCACTTCGCTGCCCTACGCTAGGCACATGTTTTACTTGCCCACCGCGTTCATTTTCATAAAATCAGTTCAGTTAGAGACGCAACAATTAAAAACTGAACGTGTCTGTTCGATATAATGCGAGTGAGCCGATTGAGTGTCACGGCACAAACGCAGCAGGATCGGATTACATTCATCACACGAGCTGAGGTAATCACCGATCATGAAAAGTTAACACTTTACTGTAAGATTGCACTTTATTAGTTAACTACTTTATTTATTTTAACTACTTTAAAATGAACTAACAATGAAATATATCTATTAACCCTTTGGTGCTCTTTATTTTGTCCATATCACATATTTTAGTAATCACTCACTATAAATTTGGTATAATTTAAAAGCTTAAACCCTCAAAATTCATCCTGTGTGAACCGTTTTGAAATCGGACACGGAAACGGTACTTTAAATCCTTTTAGCAGGCTCTTCCCACTACTGGGTGGAGTCATGTTTCATATTACAGCATTTATTTTGACTTTTTTTTTTATAATTTTTTTCTAATCTTGACAAATCGCATATCGTCAGAAAGGTCTGAGATTCACAGTTGATATTTAGTGACTGTTTTGAGATGGAGGTGATGTTTGCGACGGAAATATATTAATTTGATTGCCTAAAAATATTGAGTGGATTGTGCGTGTTACCCAGTGGCTGTTTTTGGTATTACACCTAAACAAAATCTTCAATCTTCAACTTCAATTTTTGTGATCTCAACCTCAAATTCGGTTAGACATGTGGCTTTGATTTTATAGCAATTTCAGAATAAAATGTATTTGTGTAATTTATATATTTTGTGCATATTTGCTTTACAGTAAACTTATTATGTTTGGATAGGGGAGTCGCATGCGCTCAATGTTACTGTAGACATGGCGACAAACACACTCTACAAGCGCAACACTTCCTCTTCTCCACGTGGGAGAGCAACAAGACCACGCCCCCTTTTTGCATATTCTTGTGGGCGGAGTTTAGTCAACAAACTGTTCTAGTGATGTCATTAAAGCAGGAAGTGCAGGGATGTAGTCCAAACCGGCCATGAACGGGAACTTTTGTTAAATAAAATATCTCGATTGGCATTGAACTTTGAGCTTTATAATCATACAGGTATTATTAACAGCAACATTACACACTAACTAAAGTTTGAAAGATGAGATCACGAAGAACAGGACCTTTAAGTAGCGGTTGACCTCTATGGTGTCAATGGCTGATAAATGTGAACGCTATTGACCTCAAAACCCAGTGAGCTCACTATCTAGACAGCATTTAGTCACTGGTGAGATGTTTGATCATCTAGAGAGGCAGCTCCCTCCCCGGGTGTGTGACGAATGCCTTCATCCTTGAATCACTAAACGCATAACTTCCCAACACTTTGTAAAAATGCAGAACTGTGAAGGGTTATTAAGTAACGCTGGTCATTTCATCAGACAGTTCCTCACGTCTTTAAATGAAACTTTGGAATAACCGTGAGAGAGAGAGTCATAGTTTGACATGGATTAAGAGCTGTCACATGCGTTAAACCGCCTAATTTCTGCCATATGACTTCCGTGATTATGTGTGTGTGTGGCCACAGAATCAAACAGGGTCAAAACTCTCGGCTTTGCTTCAGAACTCCAGATCGTGGGAGAACTCAAAGGTTATATTGATTATGTTTATCACAAAGCGACTGGTTGTTTTGCTGTGCCTGTTCAGCAGAACTGAGTGAATGTTAAACACTTTAATCCTTATAGTAATAAAGATGGAGTCGAACGAACACTCTTCCAGTTTCACTCCATCTAGATGAAGAGGAATTGGGATTTTGTTTCTCAATGATTTTGTTTCCTGAACAGAATAACGCGATGGGAGGGAGCAACATTGGGAACTCCCACCGAAATGAGTAGATTTTTAATGGGAGTTCCCAGTGTTGCTCCTTCTCGTGCCCATCATGTTATTCAGTTCAGGTTTATTTTTAGTGTAGTGAAAAATACAAAGGGAAACGGTTCTTAGATTTCAGTCAGAAGTGACCAAAAAACTTAATTTCTTTCTGAACACAAGCCGCAAACACACTCATTTGTGGGAGTTTAAATCTGGCCTTAATCATTTAGGACATGATTATTAGTCATGCCGAGTCAGACTGACCTGTGCTACACACTGCAGCCCGTAGGGGGCAGGAGTGAGCCGAGGGTCTGATGTCAGTGTGGTGTTTTCTTGAAGGGCTGGTGACCTCTCGGCTCTGAACACGCTGGATCTGCTCACTAGTGAGGCGACTCACATGAGTCATTAAGCACATGACCACATGTAAGGTCAGGTGGTGCGCCGGGCCAGCTTCTCATTCAAATCAAATCAAATCAGAGATGAGTCACGCAGACCAGATGAAGTCTCTGTTAAAGGTCACTTGGGGAAATCACAAGGCAGGATGTGTAACTGTGTTGGGGTTATAAACTTGCACATCTGTTTAAAAGTTTGGCTTCCTAAGATGTGTTAATGTTCTCAAAAGAAAAGAAATCTGCTGACAGAGCATCTGTTTATAGGATGAAAAATACAGTAAAACTGTGAAATATTATTACAATTTAAAATGGCTGTTTTCTATGTGAATATATGTTAAAATATATAAATTATCATCATTCCTCCAGTCTTCAGTGTCACATGATCCTTCAGAAATCAATCTAATATGATGATTTGCTCAACAAACATTTGTTTATTATTAGTGTTGGTGTTGTTAACAGTTGTGCTGATTCACATTTCACATAAAAATTAATAAAAAGAATAGCATTTATTTGAAATCTAAATCTCGTTATCTCTTTACTATCACAGAACGATACTTCCTGATGTATTTCATCTCAAAGCCGCCAAACTTTTGAACGATAGTGTGCAAAGGCTTTCCTTCTAAAGTTGTTGCAGTGTTTTAACCTAAAAGTAATGACCTTCAAAACTGACATGTCCTATATGAGATGATTTTCACTGCATTCTGGGATTGCTTTATTCATAAAATACCACATTAAATTCTAGATAAAATGGCTAGCCATCTCTAGCGAAGGTTCTTGGAAAGCATCTGTGCTAAAAATGTGCCTCACTTGGTTCAGCATGAAGTTGTACATGTGGTTTTGGTCTGAGGCCTTGCTTACAAGATGTTTCAGTCGATCGTATCACAAGTTGAGAGGAGACACATTCCCGTTCACACCTGGTGTTTAATGCGTCTCTTTTGTCCACTTTCAAACCCTTCTGTCCTGATTTATTCGAGGGGAGGGTCTATGGGCGGGTAAATGTATGGGCTTTTTCATATCTTTCGATCTAATGGACAAAATGAGCTCACACAGTACAACAGCCACAATACCAGCCGAACGCTGGCTAGCGCATGCTCATAATGTTTACGCGTTTGGTCAGTAGGAGGAGAGTAGACAGTCTTTTGTGGCTGTTCGAACACATTCGACCACATCATGAGCGTTTGTGCACTATTAAATTTGAATTTAATTACCTCTGGAAGTGGACGAAAGAAGACAAGCTGTATGGAGATAGAAACGGCTCATTATAAGCTAATAAAAACATAACCGTTCATTATGTATGATCTTTATACACCACTGAAAACAGTTATGTATATTATATTGGATTTCTATCAATAGCTCCTCGTGATTAGTACACTCTACATCTTAAAACTAGGTGTAAACAGGGCCTCGGGTGTGAGATGTAAAGTGTACGATAGCGTTGAAGGGATTTTTCTCTTGATTTGCTCAAAGGATGGATGCTGTTTCACCAACAAGCTAAAGAGGAACTATTTGAGCAGACTGTCGTGTTCCAGATGCATGGTATGACCACGTCTGCGGCTTCATGAAACCTGACCTGAAATGTCCTCTTTTTGCTCCAACAGAAGGTCATCGGGGTCTTCAAACCAAAGAACGAGGAACCGTACGGCCAGCTGAACCCCAAATGGACCAAATGGCTGCAGAAGCTCTGCTGTCCGTGCTGTTTCGGCCGGGACTGTCTGGTTCTGAATCAGGGCTACCTGTCAGAGGCCGGCGCCAGTTTAGTGGACCAGAAACTAGAACTCAACATCGTGCCGCGCACCAAGGTATGACACACTTGTGCATCTTCACTGAAACCAAAACCGAGGTGAATGAGGACGTGAGAAAGTATGTTGATGATGGTTTGTCAACCTCTTTCGTTTCCTGTTGTTGGCACGCATTGAAATAAACTAGTCAACCACACAGCTAAACATAACCGTTACCTCACTTACACTCCCACATCGCTATTGCTGACTGTTGACAGGGAAGACAGACATATCCTTGGGTGTGTTCACATCTGGCATGTTTGGTTGGATTAAAACCAACCCTGGTGCGATTGTTAGTGCGGTTCATTTGAAGAAGTGTGAACGCTGCCGTCTGATGCGAACCAAACAAGCAGAAAAGATGGGTCTCGCTCCGCTTCCAAACGACCTCTGGTGCGGTTCGACTTAGATATGAACGCGACGTGGACCAAAGACATCTCATCTCAACAAACCAAAAACATGACATAGTGTCACAAGACACTCATCAACCGTAAGTCCTTCCAGGAGAGCCAGGAACCTTGGAGTTGTGATTGATGATGAGGTAAACTTCACTGACCACATTACTGCAATCTAGTTTTGCGTTATACAACATTAGGAAGATTAGACCCTTCCTATCCCAGCAGGCCACACAACTCCTTGTCCAAGCTCTTGTTCTCTCCAGACTGGACTACTGTAATGCTCTTTTAGCGGGCCTAACCCACTATCAAACCCTTGCAACTGATCCAGAATGCAGCAGCGAGAGTGGTCAATATGGCACCGGTACTTTTATAACCGAATCAGAACGCAGATTTGGGTGCCACTTAAGTTCAAACGGGCTTTCACGCTTTGACTGGCGCCGAGCCAGAGACCGACACGCTCATCGCTCGTCACATATCACAACTATTCAGTGTTTTCAACCACATCATGTCTATTTTAGGTTTCAGACATGTAAACGCTGTAGCAAAAGATACACACTGATGTCTATGGAAGCGACAAAAACAATCCTTTCAGAAGATAACTCGACTACGTGTTTTATTCACATCAGATACACATTATATAGTGATTATATAGTTTACTCTATTCTTCTCCCAGTTCAGCAGCGATCACTTACTTTCATGTATTTCGTGAGACGAAGATAAACTTATGTGATGTAAATCCGACAGATCCGATTCTCTGAGGCACAAACTAACGTGCCGCCGCCCATCGCATAGTATAGATCAACTAACACACATTTACTCACACATATTTGAACATCAGAATATCAGATAGTTCATGACATTGTTAGCAAGTTTGTGAATATTTTGAATAAAAAAGAAAAACTAAATAAACCCGATATCATACAGCGCTGTTGCGGCTGCGGTGTGTCATGTGAGAAGCATGACGCGTCTTCATGGAAACAATAAAGCCATGCGTTCTAAAATATTTAGCCAGAGAATATGGTCATGTTTCTGCAAAATAAAGCAGAGCAAGAATACAGACGACTGCTGTTATTACTGTAACTGTTATTATAGAGCTAAATTAGGCCTGTTGGTGTGGGTTAGGTGGCTTTAGTTTTACTGTGAATTTAAGTAAATTGTGTTTTGTATTTAATTATATATTTAAGTATACTTTAAACTTGTAATACATTTTTCAATTTAAATAATTAAATAAAAAGCCATTCTTTAATCTCATCCACCTCATGTTGTGGCTCTTTTTTTTTAAAGTATCAGTTCGGCATCGTTTAGGCACCGGAACCATTTTAAAAGTATCGCTTTGGCACCGGTATCGAAAAAACCCAAACGATACCCAACCCTAGTCTTTAACGAGCCGAAGAGAGCGCACGTCACGCCTCTCTTCATCAGTCTGCACTGGCTGCTAAAAGCCACTCGCATCAAATTCAAGGCACTAGTGCTTGCCCACAAATCAACCACAGGCTCTGCACCTGTATACTTAAACTCGCTTGTTGTGCACCCTCCAGAAACTTGCATTCTGCAAATGAGCGACGCCCTCTCACTGACCTTTTCCTGGACTGTTCCCACCTGGAGGAACGACCTGCCTATCTCAATCACAGCAGCCGGCATCTAAAGACACATCTTTTCCAGCAACACCTGACCAATTAACTTATCTAACTTAAATATTCTATTAGTTTTTCTTTTATTAAAAAATAAATATTAAGAAACCTGTGTGTACTGTGCTAGACAGACTGAGACTTGTTTTAGCACTTGCACACTGTTGTTTTGCCCCTTGTTTGTCTGATTGCTTCAATTGCTGTCCTCATTTGTAAGTCACTTTGGATAAAAGCGTCTGCTAAAGTATTAAATGTAAATGTAAGACGCGACCCTAAAAAGGACCGAATGCTCAAGCGTACCTTTTTTTTCGCGGCATAGTAGTGATGTTACCCACAAGCGGCAAACGTCTCTCTTGAAGCCAATACGGACTTAAACTGCAGTTCATCGACTGGCCACTAGAGACCGGCTCCAGAAGGGAGCAGAATCTCATTGAGCCCCGTGTTAAAATGCCCAACTTTACAGCAGAATAACACATGTTTACAGCCTGGGACAAATTCTAGTTTAGGTCTAAATGGCTAATTTTGCCCTTCATGACGATTGTGAGGGGGGGGTGAATACTTTTATAACTCATTCGTTTGCATTATATAAAGCCTTAAAGTTCTGCATAATTAAGGGCGTGGCCACTCTGAGTGACAGGTGGATTGCCAGTTATCTGCTGTCTGTTAGTCATCACCTCAGCTCCGATCCGCCCACGTCCCGCCTCTTTGCCCATTTTCTGTTATTTTTTTACAGTCTATGGTTGCCCATCACCGCTCAGTACAAGTGTCAGAACCGTGTCTCCTCGCAGCAGATCTGCTATTTTGACTCCTTTACACATTTTATAAGCTCTTCACGAGTTCTCAGCAGTTCAAAATACCATCATATGTAGCTACGCATATACAACGAGCACGTTTAGCCCAGCACACAGGAGTGTTTTGGATGTTCGGTTAGTTACGTCACGAAATATATGTCATAAAAGCCGACCAGTCAGGTCATGAACATATCCCTATGCCATTTGGTTCGGTGTTAAAAATGCCAGTGTGAATGCCAAGTGGACCAGGACTAAGGCTGAATCCGAAATCCCCCTCATACCCTTAAATAGGGCATTATTTGAGGGGACAGCCATTTATAGCAGTGTTTGAAACCATAGTGGACGATATTGAGTGCACTCATTCAATCCCACAATGCACCACAATAACAAGTTCAATTCAATTCAATTCAAATATAATGGTATAGCGCTTTTCACAATACACATTGTTTCAAAACAGCTTTACAGAAAGTGCATTTCATAAATGTACATTGAAAAATGTTAGAAAAAGTTAATCAATCATGTATTAATGTAGGCCATAACAAAGCGTCGAATCGTCTCTTCACAGGTGTTGGGGCTTCTGAAGTCTCCATGAGAGGCTGGATACACACTGGAGCTGACAAACTATTTACCTCGGGACTAGTGTCCCGAGATAACAACAGAAAAGCAGATGGAAAATAATTAGCATAGCTGCTGTTCAGAATATTAATGCTTTTGATCCGATTTAACTGTAGTATAAAAGGTAATTATAATGTGAATGCTTGGCTAAAGAGATGCGTCTTTAAACTAGTTTTAAACTGGGACAGCGAGTCTGAACCTCGAACAATATCCAGAAGACTATTCCAGAGTTTAGGAGCTAAATGTGAAAATGCCCTCCCTCCTTTAGTGGACTTATATATCCTAGGAATGAGCAGAAGCCACGAGTTTAGTGATCTTAAAGAGCGTGATGGATTGTAGGGCGATAGAAGATCCGTTAAATACACTGGAGCTAAACCATTTAGGGCTTTATAGGTCAGTAGCAATACTTTGTAATTGATACGAAACTTAATAAATTACAAAGTATTGCTACTGACCTATAAAGCCCTAAATGGTGCACCGCCTATGGACACACAACGGCTGTCTTCATTCACTCCTTCATGTGAACTGTATGTGGACTAACGTAGGGAATAGTGATTGAGGGATTAGGGGGTGATTTCGGATTCAGCCTTTTTTTTTGGTCCAGATCAAACTAACCAACCGAACCGAATTACAAGTGTGAACACACCCCATATAAAGCATTCTCTGTGCTCGCTTTCTCTTAGGTGGTGTATTTATCCAGCGAGACGTTTAACTACAGCGCCATCGATCGAGTAAAGTCTCGAGGAAAGAGGTTAGCTCTAGAAAAAGTGCCCAAGGTTGGCCAACGCTTCCACCGGATTGGCCTGCCACCTAAGGTAAGGTTTATGACAGCGCCACCTTTCTGCCTGGAGGAGGATGAGACATTTTTGGCTCTTGTAGGTTTATAGGGTGTTGTTATTTGTGATACAAGTTTCTATTGGCTGTCGTATGTTTGTGAACTCGTTTCTGTTGGCTGTTGTAGGTGGGCTCATTCCAGATCTTCGTCGAGGGGTATAAAGACGCAGATTTCTGGCTGCGGCGGTTCGAGGCGGAGCCTTTACCAGAAAACACTAATCGCCAACTCCAGCTACAGTTTGAGAGACTGGTGGTGCTGGATTACATAATCAGAAACACAGGTAGCCACGGCCAAAGGGCAAACAGAAACACATTTTAACATATTGTATTGTCTATGTATTAACAAATTATGTTTGTGTGTGGTTGCATGGATCTGTAGACAGAGGAAATGACAACTGGCTCATAAAATATGACTATCCGATGGATACGTCAAGCAACAGGGTGAGTGACCAGCTGATATTTTTAGGAGATTTTTCCATTTGCATGTGTTTTCATGTTTGCGTTTGTAAAATGGTTTTCTCATCCAGGACAGTGATTGGGTGTTAGTGAAGGACCCCATCATTAAGCTGGCAGCCATTGACAACGGTCTGGCCTTCCCTCTCAAACACCCGGATTCATGGAGAGCCTGTAAGCCAATCATCATCCACCTCACAAGCACATGACTGGCCAATCACACTGTAGTGTTCAATACTGTCGCCATCACTGCAGCTTGAGGTGTTTTCATTCATTTGTTGTAATCTGTCCCCAGTCATTTCAGTGTTTTTGTTGAACATGTTTCCTGTAGATCCGTTTTACTGGGCGTGGCTGCCACAGGCTAAAGTTGCCTTTTCCCAAGAGATCCGAGATTTAGTTCTTCCCAAATTTTCCGACCCAAACTTCATCAAAGACCTTGAAGAAGATCTATATGAGCTTTTTAAGGTAAGCCACCAAGATCGCTTTGAAACTCAGCAAAAAAATGTTTGTCTGTTTTATGAAATGAATGCTCATTGACTTTATATTTGCGTTCACTTTGACAGAAAGATCCGGGTTTCGACAGAGGACAGTTCAAGAAGCAGGTCTCAGTAATGAGGGGGCAGGTGAGGCTTTAACTGCTAGATTTGACTTGTTTAAAGACACTGACAGCATCTGCTTTATAGTATTATGATATGATTTGATATGGTAGGGATTGGCAATAAATCAGTATTGATATTTATTGAGGATAAAAACGTATAATCTTTTGAGTATGAAAGTTTATATTTAACCTACATCTCTTGAGTCACACCCATTTCAGCCACGAGTCTTCATGACAGCCTGCCAAAATAAATGTGTGGTTTATCTTGAAATTATGATAGAAATATATTACTATTGTATAGTAAAAAGTACTGCTTAAAATAATACTTTTAAGGAAAATCATATATTAGAATTTTTTCTTCCATGTTTTAATTTATACAGTATGCAATGTTTTGATGTAAATTAATTGCTATATTCATTTTATTTTCATAACATTTTAAAAGCCTGATTAACATGTTATGAGGTAACACTTTATTTTAAGGAGAGGTAGTTGCCCGATACTACATGTACTTGCTATAGTAATAACAGTAGCATAGCATAACCATAAATTATGCATAATTACAAGTAACAAACCCTAACCGTAACTCTATAGTACGTGCATTTAGATAATTAATATTACTACATATTACTACATCAATTTAACTACATCACCTTAAAATAAAGTGTAACCTTATATTATTATATAATATAAGTTGTTGGAAATGATTTACATTTATTTTCCTTTGATTTACATTTGAAAATATTGATGTGCTAATGTTTTATGAATTAATTTAGACACCCTTTTGATTATGGTGAACGCAGAATCCAGATAAATAAATAAATAAAACATAACACACTTTAGAAAAATTCAAATGGACTTCATTGCTTTCTCAAACAAGTTATGATTTATTTCTGAGGTCTGACAAACATCTGGAATGCACTTCCTTCCCCATTAATGTTATAAAATTAATATTGTGATAAATTTCGGTATTGATTGATGTGCAAAAAAATATTGTGATAATGTTTTTAGCCAATTCGCTTGGCCCTATTATACAGCCATAATGCATAATTTAAACGTTGCAAATGTCCATAACCCTCTGGTGCTGTTCATGTGGTTGTTGTTTTTTCTTCATTGACTGAAATGACTGTACTATATTTTAATTAGATGACATATTTTATTTAATAAGTTGTACTTTTAGGGGATTTAATGGTTCTAAATTATATTTATGCGGTAGTTCACTTTTTGAGCATTGACCTAAACAATTGAAATTTTAATCTTGAATGCTTTGAACAGACTTCAGTTTGGTCTCTTTTTAAAGACTTGAAAATAATATTGCTTGGCAGAATATTTCTGAAGTGAAAAGTTTTAAAAAGTGGACCTGAAAAAAGCAATAGAATTTTACATTTATTGTTATGAAAAATGCACACGAATATAAACATGTTTTTCCATGTATTTTCCATAACACATTTTACTCTAAAACTGAGAAAGTCAAAGTCATACATCTAAACAAGTTATGCTCCAAATTTGAGGATCCAAATTATGGATCTGCAATAACTCGTCGTGACGTATGTCATCCGTTTGCCTTAGCTAACTCCTTCACCACTAACGGAGCGAGCTGGAAAATCAAACTTTTCCCGAACCCCATGGGGAGGAGGGCCACAGCATCATGGCCACCCACAAAACTCAAAGATTGTTCTTGCTCCGGCTTTAACTTCGGGATATTTGGCAGCGTTCCACAATGGAGCGAATGGCATCGCTCGCATCTTTTTCCAAACTAGCACATGACATCAACGTCATCGTTCGCAGCCACTCCCTCTGTTCACTGATTGGACCAGTTAAAATTTTGTTAGAGAAAACCAGTGAATATAGTGAAAAAGAAAAAAATGAAAATTGAGCGGAAGTGCGTAGTAGGGCGGAGCCAGGCTAAAAAAAAAAAGCTTTTAGTAAGAATTTGTGTGGGTGCAGTACCAAACGTTTCCACTAGGTGAAATTCACCTCCCATTCATTTCCATAGCAAGTGCCAAAACCTTTACCATGTTTCGCACCATTCCGATGAGGTAGAAAAAAAAAAGTCAAATATTTACATCACCAGAGGGAAACTGACGTTTGCAAGAAGGGAGATTTTTAATGTGAACGCTAATATGGTTCGCAAAATCTATTCAGCCTAAAATTGCCAAAATGAGCCTCAAATGATGCTCAATTTCCAGCTCGTCTCTGAATAAACGTCTCATTCTTGACATTTCTTTCTGAGACGTTCCAGCTCATTTCCTGTCCTGCATTCCTCTAGATCCTGAATCTCAGTCAGGCGCTGCGGGAAGGCAAGACGCCGCTGCAGCTGGTGCAGATGCCGCCGGTGATCGTGGAGACGGCGCGGGCGCCACAGCGGGCCAACAGCGAGTCCTACACGCAGAGCTTCCAAAGCAGAAGACCCTTCTTCACCTGGTGGTGATGGCCGCCTTTACGTGTGTGTGCAACCTGATTTTAGTTGCATTTTTGTTTTGTTCATTGGCATTTTGGGAACACATGAAAGGGGGAAAAGATCCAGTTAATGACGAGAAACCTTTTCCACACACATAAGTCTGAAGGAGAGCATTGCCTTGTGGACCGTTACACCGTTTGAACACTCGACCCGCGTTCAGAATGACTTGCATGTCGGTGAGACAGTGAAGGAGAAACTTTCCGCTGTAGTGAAACCTCGATGCTTGGCTGCTCAACTCTCATTCATAGGCCTTGCCTCCTGTTAGTTTTGTTTTTCTCACAATCATTGAAAAGTCACACACTTTCCTCTGCTTTTTTCATTAGCATTATATTTTTCTACTTTTTTTCACGTGCACGTGTCATGATCTGGAGGCGGAGTCTCCTCGGAGCTCAACTGAGCATGTGCAGAAACACTGGAACGTTCCATCCTCTTTCTTTATGTTCATACTTTGATTTCGTTTGAAAATCAGAAGATATATTTTTTTAAATGTATTCACAGGTGTCAACAAAACTGACCTTAAAACGTGACAATGGACTGTATAATTTGTATGTAATGTATTTAATGAAAGATGCTAAAAACTATAACAGTGCGGTACTCAATAAAAGAACAGACTCGAGTTTTATTTCAAAAACTGTTTAATTGGAAGTTCCAGCTTTAGTGACGATGAGATAAATAACTCTTGCTCCTGTGCATGTAGTAGTGTTCAGAGAAATTGGCTACATGTTTTCATCTGTATTGCTTCTAAATGTCTGTCCAAAGGACAGAAGAAGACATTAAATAATCAGCACTAATGATTAGTGTCCAGCATACTTCTACACTAATGCATCATTTACATATTTACCACAGGCTAAAACAACACTAATGATTTGAAGAGAACTGCACTGTTGCAGTAAACGCAGATACATTCCTCTATATTTTTAGATATTGGAGAATAAACACTCCTTGTTTATGGAAGGCAGAACACTCCCTGAAAAGGAGGACTACTGAGAATCTAGTGTTCTGGAAGAAAAAAAACACAAGCACGATTCATTAAATAATAGAAACCCAACACTCTTCAGCCCCATACATTCATATAAGTGGAAATTTAAGCTGAGAGGGGCTCTGGAAGCTTCAGTGAGGCTTAAATCACTGCTTGTCATTTCCTCGCCCATGTTGTTCCAAACCGGTGCGCTTTCAGTATAATTACATGAGCTCAAACGCAATGACAGCGAATGGGCGTGGACACAAAAAATTAGGGATGAACAATATATCGGCCACCATATCGGTATCATCCAATGTGTGTTCATTTTTGATGTTATCCGATAAGAAAATGTGTCGGATATATTAAAGCCGATAAATAATGTTAAATTATTTATGAGAGCATTATAATTGTGAGTATCGGCTTTTAATGGTGAGATTTTTGTTTTTGCAATCAGGCTCTCAATTATTAATGTATCGGCCAATATATCGGTTATCGGCTTTCAAATATTAAGAATTAGTGATCATTGGGCAAAATTTTCTTTGTTTTTGTAATCACTCAAATTATAAAAATTCAGGATTTAGATTTATTGGCCAATATATCGGTTATCGGCTTTCAAATATAAAGAATTAGAGATTATCGCCAAAATTTTCTTTGTTTTTGTAATCACTCTCAAAAAATGTATAGAACATTTATTTGGATTTATCGCCCAATATAATCGGTTTTCAAATATAAAGAATTATCGTATCGGCCAAAATGTTCTTTTTGTTTTTGTAAATCACTCAAAAATTATAGATTTTTTTAAATTTAGATTTATCGCCCAATATATCAGTTATTTGCTTTTAAATATAAAGAATTATCGGTTATCGGGCAAATTTATTTGTTTTTGTAATCACTCTCAAAAATTATAGAACATTTTGGATTTAGATTTATCGGGTAATATATTGGCTTTCAAATATAAAGAATTATCATATCGGCCAAAATGTTCTTTTTGTTTTTGTCAATCACTCAAAAATTATAGAACATTTTAGATTTATTGCCCAATATATCGGCTTTCAAATATAAAAAAAGTATTGGTCAAAATGTTCATATCGGTGCATCCCTACAAAAAATGACCAAAAAGACTGTTTAAAATAGTCTATTTGATTCATGCAATTGATTACAAATCTTCTGAAGTCACATGACTTGGAATGTAGTGCATGAGCTGTTTTTAATCAGTTTTGTGCTGATTTTATGTCATCTATTGGAGCTCAACACTGTTCACTCACATTTTTAGAAAAGAGCAGCATAAATATCTTTTGTGGTCTGGAGTTTGGAACAACATGAGTATGAGTGTAAATAATAGTGTTTGAGTAAACTAACCCTCTAATAGTGTTTGACTGCTTTTGTGCGATCGGGTCTGAGGATGTGAGAATGGCACAAACCCGTAAACAGTTCCTTTAAGGTACAGCAGGACTCAAATCCTGCGGGATTATTGTTAGTGTCAGTTCCCGGGCTGTTGCAGGTGCTGTAGTGTTGCTCATTGCTCGATTAAGACTAGTGTTTGATTGAGGAGGCAGCTTCAAGTAAATCTGCGGTGAGGGCGAGTCTCAGGCTGTAATCTGCTTGATCTGCGTTCAGTCGGCGGTAATTCCACACTGCTCCACTTCCCGCTGTCGGCGTTAGTGTCGTATCCGATGCAGGTAGCGCTCGGGGTCTTTCTCTTGAACGCCGTTCCAGCTCCATCGGGGGCTGCCCGAGGGCCCCTGAGTCTCTTCCTCTGGGGACAGGAAGTCCCCTTGGTCACATGATCCAGCCTCAGACGAGCCCTGCCCACCACAGGCTCCCAAAGCAGATGAATCATCATTACCATCAGCACTGTCTTCATTATCTTCTCCAGTTATGACTTCAGACGCCTGTCCCAGCGAGCACTCGTTGATCCTAATGGATGATTAAATAATAATGCATTAATAATGCATCAATAATAACACATCAACGTATTAGACGCAGATCAGTATATTATATAATTACAGTATTCTCATGCACAGTCTAATGTTCGCAGGTGTGTGAGTGTGACCCATGCCTGGATATTCTCGTCTGATTACAGGGTCTTTATCGCGCCAGGTTTGAGGCTGATCTCATGACCTACATTTGTTCAGATTAGCATGTTTCCATTAACACACACATACACACACACAGTGGCAGTGAAGCTGGTGTAGCTGCAATGTGCATCAGAATTCAGCTTTATATAGACATTTAAGTAAATCTAACCCTACAAAGTTATGTAAGTCACACATTACCCCCAAAAAACAACACAAAAGAGGTTTAGAACAAACACTACTCAGAAAATTTGAGGAACTTTCCATGCAACACTGTCACATAAATGCATTAATGAATACTATGTTCTTGAAATGACTAGTTCCAGTGTTTCTCACCTGAGGTGTCCAAACGCTCGGACCCATCTGGTTCCCGTAGTGTCTTTATGAGACTCCACCCTGAGGCCGCTTCTGTTCCGCGCTCGGACTCTGAGTCCCACCAGCGCCTGCGCCAAACCCGTCTCCACCTCCGCCATGGCTCCATCCGCAGCCTCTTCCTCCCCCTCCGCCCCGTCCTCGCCGGCCGCTGCTCTCCGGTTCCCCCACACCATACGGGCCCTCTGCTCGGCGTCTGGGTCGCCCGCCGCTTGGAAGAGCCGCTTGAGTTGCCGCAGGTTCACCCCCTGAAAGATGTTGGCCGTGCCGGACTTGCGGTTCCGGCGCTCAGAGCCTGACGGGCGGGAAAACGTGGGCTGGGACGGGCCTGCGAGAACCGGGGCTGAGGCCACGTCCTCCATCTGTGGAGCAAGAGGTGAAGGTCAATAAAAGGGTCAAACGGGTATGAAGCATTTCTGAGAAGACGACACACACCTTTTGAATGAACTAGTTTTGTAGAAGACGTTTTTAAGTAAACACTTCCTGTAGTGTTAAAGAGGAAACTGCTACAAAGTGTCTTTTTTATTTATTTGTAAACTTTATGGCAAGGTAAAAAAATATATAATTTATGATTATTGATTGGTTAATTTTAAGATTGTTGGGCTATTTTACAGAGTTGCTTTTAAAACGTCTAATCTTCTCTTCTTTCTGACTAGTGGACTGAAAACATGCAAAATACACATTTGCATCTGTATTCAATTACAAAGTGTATTTTTAAATGTGTTTTTCCACTTCAGCAGCACTTACGTAGCCTAGAAATCTAGACATACCCTAGCTTTCCTGCCGCGAGTGTAGTCTAGCAACTCTCCGTTGGCTTGCGAGCTGGGAAAATCCAAACTCTGGTCAGGCCAATCACATCGTGTGTAGAGTCGGTGGGCGGGGTTAACATAATGACGGCAGAGTTACTTAGAGGCTGGCGAACGGCGGTCTTTCGAATCGGCTTTGGCCGTGACTCTGGAAGACTTGGAGTTAAGCTTTTCTTTGAGAAAAGAACAAAGAACGGCACTGTAGTCACTCTTAAGAAGGGAAGATGTGTTGGGAGTTTTGCCGACCAGATACGGCAAACGTTTAATCTGTCAACTAGCTCCGCTTCACCTTCTGCGTTGCTCTGGTTGGTTGTAGCGCTATCCAATTGCGTGCAGAGGGAATTTGAAAGACAACCGTTTATCCCTCCCCTCGGATTGAGCCCTGCCAATGGTGAGTTCCCAGATCCGACATCATTATGTTGGTCTGGCTTGTCAGGCTAGCATTTACATACAGTGTTACAAAAACCACAAACTCACATAAAAGCAAAGAGTCAAACTGCCCAACTAAAGCAAACACTGATCACCATAATGGTGAGCAAACGTTCAATAAATCTAAACCTCTGTTAATTCTCAAAAAGAACTGTAGATAAATGCCAAATAAAGTCAGTGTGGTTTGTAATAAGAGAGATTTAATGTCTTCTCAGTTGATTTCATCTGAAGCTGTGGCTGAAGTCAGTTGTAGTTCTTGTGTTTCTCTTTCCTTCAGTGAATCTGCTCATTATCATCAGGTGTCTTCAAAGTTGGCAATACAAAAAATAAACAGTTCTTAATTAATCTTTGACGTCTGTCTGCTATTCAGATAGTTATGTTTAAATTTGACTCATTTTAAATGGGTGACATTTAAGGAATTAATTTTGATTAATTCTAACTCAATTCTTATTTGTTGAATTTAATTAATAATATTGCTTGTAATCTGTTGACATAATTGTATTGAGTAGATATAGCGTATCATCACTACACCAAACCTATCTATATTTCGAAGGTTTTTACTGTGGGGTTTCTTCACATAACAATGTATTCCTAAAAAATAGTTTTTTCCCAACAAAATGAAACAATTTTCAACCTGGCCCCAGTGTTTAGATTTCTGTATGCATTTAGTGTATATTTAATTAGATCATCTAATTTGCATATTTTTTCACATTTCAAAAAACAAGTTTCTTAATGTACTGTGGTTATTAAACTGGGAAAGTGTGAGTGATTACATCTATTAGTTTCGTTTTTTTTACCCTACCCTATAATTACCCAATCTTGCATTAAGTTTGTTGGTACATCAATGGAAAAAAAAGAGTATTTAAACCGCACCGCAGGTTCAGAGATTAGCCGACTGACCTCCATTGACAAAGGCTATTAATTGCCATTGCCTATTATAACAGCAGTCTAACCAGGGGGGAAACAAGTCTATGTCCCATTTAAAGACCCTTAAAAAAACCTGTTCATTGGTAACACATCAATATAATCAAATCAGAAGTCAAGTTAAGCCACCTTTATTTATATAGCACTTTATACAATACAGATCGTTTCAAAGCAGCTTTACAGAGATAACAGGAGAATAATTCAATCATGCAAAAAAAAAAACAGGCTCAGTTCTCCACTGGCCAATGAACGAAACACAGAATACAAGCATCACTTGAATGGTCTTCAATGTAGAAAGAGGTTTCGGTCACATTAGGATGTAGTTGCGACCTTTACTAAGTTAGTAGCGGGTAACTTGCAAAGCTAACCAGCCAAACAATAGCAGAGGGTCTATACCCAGAACACAATACTTGTGTACTGTAAACAGCACACTGTACAGCGATTTACAGATGATTGTGAACCAGTAAGCAGTGCTAACATACACACTGACAGTCCCATCAAATTGAGAAAGAAAATGTTGCAAGTCATGGTAACCCATTTTGCTTCCAGTTCATTCACCACGCTGGAAATGCAAGGTTAAAGGGATAATTAAATTAAATTTTGCTTATTAATTCCTCGCCCTCATGTCGTTCCAAACCCGTGAGACCTTCGTTCATCTTCAGAACACAAATGGAGATATTTCTGATTAAATCTGAGAGCTGTGACCCTCCATAGACAGCAATTTAATGAACACTTTTAAGGCCCAGAAAGGCAGTCAAGACATGGTTAAAATAGTCCATGTGACTCCAGTGTAGGGCTGTCATTTTTGAGAAAAATCTAATTTGAACGGAAATATCAAGCAATATATTCGAATATCTACCGTTCGCAAAGACCCGCCCCCTTTAGTTACTGTTGCTATGTCCGACAAGCCGTGGCGCGTTCACACCACACACACCGATCATCTCTTCCTTCTAGTTCCTTGATAAGCATCAATTAAACATGAATAAACACTAAAATAAATGTTGTTTCAACCGCAGAAAGACGTCAGTACACACTGTTTTTCAAGTTCAACTCCATCAACGTTAATCTCCAGACTGCTTTGTCAAATTCGGCAATTTCATTGCTCAGATCGCCTGTCAATCAAACTTGCTGTTGACTTGTCCGCTCAGGCTGACCATTCTGAGAGATATCTTCCATTTTCAAAACAGACTGGCTATTATTCGCTTGATTTGGTCATGGGCCGACGCTACAATACGTTTAGAGTCTCTCTATTGGATGAAAGGGCAAACAATAAAATTAAAAAACAAACGGTCTAATCATAGACTGTACAAAAATGGCACTTTAAAAACCGGATAGTTCAATTACGGATATTTCACGTCATATTCAAATACATATACATATTCGAATACATATTCGAATATCGAATAAAAAGTGACAGCCCAACTCCAGTGGATCAAATTTAACGTTATGAAGCGACGTGAATACTTTTAGTACGCAAAAACATACAAAAATAAGGACTTTATGTAAATAGTTCGGCCTTTGAAGATCAACGGAGCTGCACTGTGTTTACAATGTAAACGGCAGGACACTCGCATAGACGAGAAGAGATTGTTGAATAAAGTCCTTATTTTTGTTTGTTTTTGCACACTAAAAGTATTCTCATCACTTCAAAACATTAAAGTTGATCCACTGGAGTCACATGGACTATTTTAATGATGTCTTTACTGCCTTTCTGGACCTTGAAAGTGTTCATTAAAGTGCTGTATATGGAGGGTCACAGCTCTCAGATTTAATCAGAAATATCTCCATTTGTGTTCTGAAGATGAACGAAGATCTCACGGGTTTGGAACGACATGAGGGCGAGGAATTAATGACAGGATTTTCATTTTTGGGTGAACTAATCCTTTAATTTGAGCGCACTGCATTGTGGGATGCTGTTGTACACTGCATACTTGCATTGGACTAATCAGTAATGGTAAAAGTATGAGTATGCTAGTATTTACATAAGCTAAATTAGGCGTTATTGCTCAAAGATGAACAGGAATGTCTAGTTAGCTTGTAAGTGTTTGGTCTTGGCAGAAAATAATGACCAAGGACTCGCGTCTTGTTGGACACGATTAAGTTACGTCACCCGACGTCATCTAAAATGTACTCGATACAATGTTATATGTGAATATTGTATGGGTTAACCTTCTGGATTCGTTTCTCAAATGTCTCGAAAAATAATAAATAAAAGGCACGATTAGTTTACTGGGTTGGTTCATTCGCCTGTTGAAGTTTGCAGCGCGAGGAGTCACGTGACGCCGTGACGCACGAGCGCACGAACATCCGCAGTGACAGCTGCGCGAGGACAGACAACAAAAGCGCTGATCAAAACATACTGCAGCAAATAATAAAGCATTCAAGAATAAATGCTCGACATGAGTGACGACATGAAGCATCACAAAGCGCACGTTAACCGTATTTCTAGGGGATTCGGTTCCGCTTTGCTGCTCTCTAGGAAAAACAAATGAAAGAAATATTAACGACACAATTATGCAGGAACCTACTCACCTTTTCTCTCTGAACTAGTGTCTTTGTGTCATTTGCATGTCGTATCTTTGGAATTGCTGTGTGTAAAGCAGCAGAATGGTGTAGTAAACAGCCTGGCTGTGAGTCTCCGTCTGTGTCAAGCGGAACGGACAGAAAAGTTTAACGCGAGGCTCATCATCTACTGTACCGCTCTGACCAATCAGAACACTGGAATACATGATTGATCCCGCCTCCAAGTCTCTTACAGCCAATCACAACGTGTGTGTGTGTGTGTGTGTGTGTGTGTGTGTGTGTGTGTGTGTGTGTGTGTGTGTGTGTGTGTGTGTGTGTGTGTGTGTGTGTGTGTGTGTGTGTGTGTGTGTGTGTGTGTGTGTGTGTGTGTGTGTGTGTGTGTGTGTGTGTGTGTGTGTGTGTGTGACTGAGAAAAGTGTAATACTCATTGACGTCAGTGCTGCCACACACGTGCCATGCGAAACTGTATCGAGAAAGAGAGGGAGAGAGAAAACTCGGTTACTTTAATTCTTGTTCATAAATATATAGGCTGTATTTATAGGCTATATACATCTATAAAATGATTCAGCTTTAAGAATTAAGTGATTGTTAAAATTATTAAAAGCACGATTTTTACGAGTTTGTCACTTTTCTAAATGTTTGAATAATTTCCCAACAGAAGAGAAGCCCCTGTATTTGACTCTGCATCAGTAACTTTTCTATTAGCATAAATTGCTAAAAGCATAAATAAATTGCTATGAACATATTAATTGCCTTAAATGTATTTAGCATTTCCGTCAACAGAGGGAGACACAGGCCAGTGTTGATTTCGTTAGAGAATGATAGCAGAACTGAAGAGGTGGATTTCTTAGATTTATGGATCCTCTACTTCTCAGGTAAAACAGATTATCTCTTATTTTTCCTAAAGTCCGTCAAATTAAAGAATGTTGCAGTAGTAGATGGCAATAAACTATATAGCAATAACTGTAATCTTACAGCCATGGCCCTCAACACCTTTAAAGCATCTTTCCTAACACAAGACCCTTAAAGGCACTATATGTAAGTGTTTTTATTTATTATTATTATTATTATTATTATTATTATTATTATTATTATTAATAAAATATCCAAAACCCAATAGAACAATGTTATATATTTTGTTGACTTATGTACTTCCAAGAATGTTTAAATCTAGATAAATTAACCAGGACACGGACCGTGTCCATGCTTCGCCTATCAATGACATCATACCGCGTTACCCCTGATTTCCATTTATTTTGTAGAAACCATGGAGAAAAAGATTTTTTAATATATTTTGGCTGAGTACTTTAACTAAAACTCTGTTCCAAAGATTTGATTTCACACATATGTTTGAAAACTTGTGTGTATGCAGAATCTGGCGTTTGGTGTTTGCTGTGAAAACAGTTTGAAGTGTTTATGTGGTCTTACACGTTGTTGTCTGCAGGAGGAGTCTGAGATCCAACTCACACCTGAGAAAACTCTTTGGGAATAATCTGGGACATGCAAGTGTGAAGAGTGTCTCTGCTTTAAAAGATAATCCAGATTTTATACTGGAGACAGTAAGCATTGATTCCTATCATATATGTTTATATTTATCGTGTGTGTGTGTGTGTGTGTGTGTGTGTGTGTGTGTGTGTGTGTGTGTGTGTGTGTGTGTGTGTGTGTGTGTGTGTGTGTGTGTGTGACATAATGTCCCCACAAAGATTGCAATATCCAAAATCCTTGTCCTTGTGGGAAATTTTTGGTCCCCATGAGGAAAACATCTTATAAATCACACTAAGTGATGTTTTTGAAAAAGTAAAAATGCAGCATGTCTCCTGTGATGGGTAGGTTTAGGGGCAGGGCAGTGTGTGTGTGTGTGTGTGTGTGTGTGTGTGTGTGTGTGTGTGTGTGTGTGTGTGTGTGTGTGTGTGTGTGTGTGTGATGGGTAGGTTTAGGGGCAGGGGCAGTGTAGGGGATAGAAAATACGGTTTGTACAGTATAAAATGCATTACGCCTATGGAATGTCCCCATAAAACATGGAAACACAACATGTGTGTGTGTGTGTGTGTGTGTGTGTGTGTGTGTGTGTGTGTGTGTGTGTGTGTGTGTGTGTGTGTGTGTGTGTGTGTGTGTGTGTGTGATAGGTAGGTTTAGGGGCAGGGGCAGTGTAGGGGATAGAAAATACGGTTTGTACAGTATAAAATGCATTACGCCTATGGAATGTCCCACATTTCACAAAAACAAACGTGTGTGTGTGTGTGTGTGTGTGTGTGTGTGTGTGTGTGTGTGTGTGTGTGTGTGTGTGTGTGTGTGTGTGTTATTTTACTGAGATAATAAATAATAGTAAATTTTTGGGTCAAAAACATTATTATCAAAAGTGAATTAGAGTTAGACTAAGGGGATAGCCTAATATCTTGTATTTGTACTGTGAATTAGCCAATGGTTGTTTGATGAACATGTTCACTGCTCCTGCTTGTGATTCTTGGTCTCACCTGGACAGCACACCACAAACTTATCTTAACTCTTTCAAACTAAGTCCAAACCATAGTCTTAAAAAAAAACATAGACAGTAAAAACGCTTTTGTTATTTCCATATTCGTCGTCTTTGTTTTGAATGACATCCGATTGCATCTCAATCTAGCCTGGCTCCGCCCTCCTACGTCGTACAGCCCACCAGACTCCGCCCCTTTCCTGTTCAGCCGAGGCGAGGCGGTGTCCGTCAATGTGAAAGTAAACTCATCCGCATACGGAGCCATTTTATAAAATGAATCCTCCATTTAACTTTAGTGGACACGCTGATCCTAGGATTAGGTAAGTGCTTTACTAAACCACTTATCTTACTACACCTGTGAAAACTGTTCATTAATGCTGTAAAGGGACTGAAGTGAGTGTATGAAATGCATTTCAGATGTTAAAAACCCATTTAATCCCACCGGTCACAATAGTGACCGTAAAACAATGTTTCATCTCAAAGGCTATAAAAATGTTACTGAATGATCTATCAATGAATTTCCAGCAGATATTGAAATAATAAAGGGTCTCAATGAAATATGTGCAGTGTTGCATGTTTACTGTAAATTGTCACATGACCAGAGCTGTTTACTTCCTAATTCTGCTGCTACCTAACTTCCTACTGCAACTGTCACACACACACACACACATACACACAAAGACTAGCTAGCTAACTAATTCTACTTAACTTTCCACACACGCACACACACACGCGCAATTACAGGTAGGCACACACATGCACACCGCACACCACACCATACCACACACACACAAACACACACACACACACACACATGTTGTGTTTCCATGTTTTGTGGGGACATTCCATAGGCGTAATGCATTTTATACTGTACAAACCGTATTTTCTATCCCCCTACACTGCCCCTGCCCCTAAACCTACCCATCACAGGAGAAATTCTGCATTTTTACTTTTTCAAAAACATCACTTAGTGTGATTTATAAGATGTTTTCCTCATGGGGACCAAAAAATGTCCCCACAAGGACAAAAATTTGGATATTGCCATCTTTGTGGGGACATTTTGTCCCCATACCGTAGGGATTACCAGTCCACACACACACACACACACACACACACACACACTTTTCACACTCATTTTTTGCCATTTCTGCTCTTACATTCATCCTCAACTTTGCCATGCAAAGAGTTGACAGGTATTGAAAGTGAACTGTGGTTTTACAGAGGCACATTGAAGCTGTGTGATACCACCACAACCTTAGGTTTGTGTTATGACCACGATACACGCTAGACACCGGATGTTTGATGTTTAACTTTTTTATTACTTTGGCGAATACTTTAGACAACTTGATCGGACTGAATGTATTTCGGCACTCAAAAAGTGTTACAGAATTTAACAATTGCATGAGCTTTAAGAGAACGTTGACGTACACATTAACAAGTAGAAGTTTCCAGATTTAGTTCTAATCAATCAACACAATCAATCAAAATACGGCCGAATGTTTCGCCAAGCACAGGAATCGGCTTCAATGGAGCTGGGGTAATAACCTGATTGGGCTTGCCAGATAACTGACACGCATGAAAAAATGTATAGAATTTAGCATCGTCAGATTTCATTTGAGGCCAAAAGAAATATTTCAACAGACTATCATATGTTTTTCAAACACCTACGTGATTTACAACCATATCGGTCTAGGAAACCACAACTTTTCATTTTCCGTCGGTCTTAGTACAAGACGTAACTAAAGAAGAGTCAAGTTTTAAATAGGAAAAATATAGAAACTCTTTGGTCATTTTTGAGCGAGATGCTAACGGTCTAATCAGAATCAATGAATTATGCTAAGCTATGCTAAAATTGCTACCGACAGATCCGGAGATCGTCTAAATGGATTTAAAAATGGTAAAACTCAACTGTTTAACTCTAGGGGAGTTGGAAAATGAACCTATTTTCAAAAAAATGGAGTGTTCCTTTAAGTAAACCATTTTCTCTGGTAAACAGTTCTTAAACTCCTCTAACAGAATTATCTCTAAGCTGCTCAAATGTGTCTACTTTGTTTGATGCACACCACTTATAAAACTAATTTGCTTTGGCTCTGCAAATTCAACATAAGTTTGGCTAGAGGTTTTCACATGACTGGAACTTTTGTCAGTATGCTTTGGGAACTAATTCATAAGCACGCAAAATGTCATTCTCCATTATATCATATTCGAGGCTTTGTTCAAGCATTAGTGGGACATTAACAGAACAGACTTCTTGGGCTTTACCAACAGGTTTGCATTGCAATAACAGTGGCCAACCATTCCACAGCCATTTTAATATGGCGATTTGTTCAAACATGGTGAAATAACCGCTTTCTCAAAACAATGAAAAACTAGTGAAATTTGACAGCTATTATCAATTCAGGTTGACTTGTGGGTTGCGTCGTGGTGCAGGAATAGGACTCAGAGTGGGAGCAGTGATGGGTGACGAGGACACAGACAGGCTCATGCCAGACGATCAGCAGCTGAGGAGTAAACGGGTGTTTTAGTTTTGAGTTTGAGCTCCAGCTCTTTGAGCCTGATATCTCGCTTGGTTTCAAGCTCAACTCCAAGGCTAGCTCTTTCAGTTTGATCACCAGTAAGGGATCTCTCGGAGAAGGTACATCGATGGGATCTATGCTGGCCAGCTCCTCAGGTTTGGGTTGCTGCTCCTCACCCGCGGAAAATGCCAACCAAATGCAACACCCACCGAATCACTCTACTCTGGCAAAACTCTGTGCTCCACTAAGTGTCTATGAATCACCTCCTTAATCTCCCGTTTCACTGCTCCACAGGGAACTGTAATTTGATACAAATTCGCAATTGCGAACAGATCTTCTTTGTTGCAAATATCTAACTGTTCAGACGGAGACTGAATCGTAAACTTTTAGCTCAAACATCGAAGACATTCCGAATTCCCTCCCACTTAAAGTGAAACCCACTAGACAAACAACAACATGCAAAACAAATTTCATGAGTTTCAGAACACGCAACAAAACTCCAATTGGTTTCTGAAAAAAATTAATAATTTAGATGAGCCCCAATTTCTGTTACGAAAAGGAAGAGAGTCTTACTACCAGATGTCGAATAACAAGTGTTATATTTATAATAAGTGTTTAGAGTCAGGGGCAGACAAGGTTCAAGTAAGGTTCAAGATAGTGAAAGAAGGAAGAAGACAGGGTCAGCTTAATGGAGACTCGGGAACCTCAGATCGTTGATTCAACAACACATAAACACACCACTGGCGCTCACAATAACTTAAATTCTCACAAAAAATATTCACACGCTCTCCAAACTCTCCCGTGCTGCCCGAGTCTCCAGATAGTCTCTCTCCTGCATGTCCTCCTCCAGGTGACTTCATGCTGTCTTCATCAGGACCACGCCCATTACTGGGAACAAGACACAGGTGTTCATCATTTGCACTTATGCCTAGCTCGTCTCCCAACTCTTTCTCCCGTCACAGACCTCACTAAACCATACCCCACCACCGCCTCAGGCCGGGAGCCATCCGGTCTCGGGTTCCCACACCCCAAAGTGTGGAGTTTTCTTCTCAGGTCCAGGACATATTGAATTTCATTTAGACCCTCAGAAGGTCCCTCCTCCCAAGTTTCCTTTAGGACGTCTAACACCCGCGTGGTTGGCGTCCATAAAGAAGCTTGAAGGGGAAAAGCCTGTGGAGGCTTGTGAAACCTCGCTACGGCGATTAAGAGGGCTTCTAACCATTTGTTCCAATTTTTGGCGTCTTTGTGAACAAACTTACGAATCATGGTTTTCAACGTATGATTAAATCGTTCCACCAGTCCGTCTGTTTGTGGGTCATAGACGCTGGTCCAAATCGATTCAATCTCCAATAATTTGTATAGTTTGCATAAAGAATGTGACATGAATCATATCAATATGTCATGCGTCAGGTCAGAGGTCACTCTTTCACCATAAATCAATGCATAGGCCGTCTGTTGGAAGCTAGTTATTTTAGTTTATAACGTTTTAAGTGTGGATATTTTTCTTACACAAACGCATGGCTTTACTTCAGAGTCAGAAGGCCTTTATTAACCCCTGGAGCCGTGTGGAGCATGTTTATGATGGATTGATGCACTTTTTTGGCCCAATCACTGCCAATATAAAGCTGGGAAGAGCCAGGATATTTATTAATATAACTCTGATTGTGTTCATCAGAAAAATGTCATATACACCTAGGATGGCTTGAGGACGAGTAAATCCTGGAGTAATTTTCATTTTTGGGTGAACGATCCCTTTAAGTGTGTGATTTACATTCACTTGTGTTCACAGACACAGACACAGATCGGATCCTCCAGAACCCAGCTGTGTGTCCATGAGGAGTGACCGGTCAATGGATCCTCCATGTAACTTTAGTGGACACACTGATCCTGTGTTTAGGTAAACGCCTTACTAAACCACTGATCTTACTGCATCTGTGCTGATACTAGGAAAACTGTTCATTAATGCTGGACTGAAGTGACCATGAAATGCATTTCAGATGTTAATTAAAAGATCTTAATCAACCGATATGTGGATGGGAGCTTGGCATAAAATCTTCAATAGCATAATAAATATTAATGGAATAATTTAGACACCTGAATCAGTTTAATACTAAAATCATGAAGATAAAAATGTGTGATTTACATTCACTTGTGTTCATCTCAATGCACAGATCGGATCCTCGAGGATTCAGCTGTGTGTCCATGAGGAGTGACTGGTCAATGGATCGTCCACTTAACTTTAGTGGACACACTGATCCTGGGTTTAGGTAAACACTGCTTTAAACCATTTATCTTATTACATCTGTGTTGAAACAAAGACAATTCTTCATTATTAATGCTGTAAAGTAGGGATCTCCAAACGACTGTAAATAATGGGGTGCAGTGCGATCACGTTCACTAGTTTGGGTCATTTTTTGCCATTTCTGCTCTTACATTCATCCTCAACTTTGCCATGCAAAGAGTTGACAGGTATTGAAAGTGAACTGTGGTTTTACAGAGGCACATTGAAGCTGTGTGAAACCACAACCTTAGGTTTGTGTTATGACCACGATACACGCTAGACACCGGATGTTTGATGTTTAACTTTTTTATTACTTTGGCGAATACTTTAGACAACTTGATCGGACTGAATGTATTTCGGCACTCAAAAAGTGTTACAGAATTTAACAATTGCATGAGCTTTAAGAGATTGTCGACGTACACATTAACAAGTACATATTTCCAGATTTAGTTCTAATCAATCAACACAATCAATCAAAATACGGCCGAATGTTTCGCCAAGCACAGGAATCGGCTTCAATGGAGCTGGGGTAATAACCTGATTGGGCTTGCCAGATAACTGACACGCATGAAAAAATGTATAGAATTTAGCATCGTCAGATTTCATTTGAGGCCAAAAGAAATATTTCAACAGACTATCATGTGTTTTTCAAACACCTACGTGGCGACAACCATATCGGTCTAGAAAACCGCAACTTTTAATTTTCCGTCGGTCTTAGTACAAGACGTATGTAACTAAAGAAGAGTCAAGTTTTAAATAGGAAAAATATAGAAACTCTTTGGTCATTTTTGAGCGAGATGCTAACGGTCTAATCAGAATCAATGAATTATGCTAAGCTATGCTAAAATTGCTACCGACAGATCCGGAGATCGTCTAAATGGATTTAAAAATGGTAAAACTCAACTGTTTAACTCTAGGGGAGTTGGAAAATGAACCTATTTTCAAAAAAATGGAGTGTTCCTTTAAGTAAACCATTTTCTCTGGTAAACAGTTCTTAAACTCCTCTAACAGAATTATCTCTAAGCTGCTCAAATGTGTCTACTTTGTTTGATGCACACCACTTATAAAACTAATTTGCTTTGGCTCGCAAATTCAACATAAGTTTGGCTAGAGGTTTTCACATGACTGGAACTTTTGTCAGTATGCTTTGGGAACTAATTCATAAGCACGCAAAATGTCATTCTCCATTATATCATATTCGAGGCTTTGTTCAAGCATTAGTGGGACATTAACAGAACAGACTTCTTGGGCTTTACCAACGGGTTTGCATTGCAATAACAGTGGCCAACCATTCCAGCCATTTTAATATGGCGCGATTCGTTCAAAAATGGTGAAATAACTTTGCTTTCTCGAAACAATGGAACTAGTGAAATTTGACAGCTATTATCAATTCAGGTTGACTTGTGGGTTGCGTCGTGGTGCAGGAATAGGACTCAGAGTGGGAGCAGTGATGGGTGACGAGGACACAGACAGGCTCATGCCAGACGCATCAGCAGCTGAGGAGTAAACGGGTGTTTTAGTTTTGAGTTTGAGCTCCAGCTCTTTGAGCCTGATATCTCGCTTGGTTTCAAGCTCAACTCCAAGGCTAGCTCTTTCAGTTTGATCACCAGTAAGGGATCTCTCGGAGAAGGTACATCGATGGGATCTATGCTGGCCAGCTCCTCAGGTTTGGGTTGCTGCTCCTCACCCGCGGAAAACGCCAACCGAAATGCAACATCCACCGACTCACTCTCCTCTGGCAAAACTCTGTGCTCCACCAAGTGTCGATGAATCACCTCCTTAATCTCCCGTTTCACTGCTCCACAGGAACTGTAATTTGATACAAATTCGCAATTGCAAACAGATCTTCTTTGTTGCAAATATCTAACTGTTCAGACGGAGACTGAATCGTAAACTTTTCTAGCTCAAACATCGAAGACATTCCGAATTCCCTCCCACTTAAAGTGAAAACCACTAGACAAACAACAACATGCAAAACAAATTTCATGAGTTTCAGAACACGCAACAAAACTCCAATTGGTTTCTGAAAAAAAAAAAAATTTAGATGAGCCCCAATTTCTGTTACGAAAAGGAAGAGAGTCTTACTACCAGATGTTGAATAACAAGTGTTATATTTATAATAAGTGTTTAGAGTCAGGGGCAGACAAGGTTCAAGTAAGGTTCAAGATAGTGAAAGAAGGAAGAAGACAGGGTCAGCTTAATGGAGACTCGGGAACCTCAGATCGTTGATTCAACAACACATAAACACACCACTGGCGCTCACAATAACTTAAATTTTCACAAAAATATTCACACGCTCTCCAAACTCTCCCGTGCTGCCCGAGTCTCCAGATGGTCTCTCTCCTGCATGTCCTCCTCCAGGTGACTTCATGCTGTCTTCATCCGGACCACGCCCATTACTGGGAACAAGACACAGGTGTTCATCATTTGCACTTATGCCTAGCTCGTCTCCCAACTCTTTCTCCCGTCACAGACCTCACTAAACCATACCCCACCACCCGCCTCAGGCCGGGAGCCATCCGGTCTGCGGGTTCCACACCCCAAAGTGTGGAGTTTTCTTCTCAGGTCCAGGACATATTGAATTTCATTTAGACCCTCAGAAGGTCCCTCCTCCCAAGTTTCCTTTAGGACGTCTAACACCCGCGTGGTTGACGTCCATAAAGAAGCTTGAAGGGGAAAAGCCTGTGGAGGCTTGTGGGATCTCGCTACGGCGATTAAGAGGGCTTCTAACCATTTGTTCCAATTTTTGGCGTCTTTGTGAACAAACTTACGCATCATGGTTTTCAACGTGATTAAATCGTTCCACCAGTCCGTCTGTTTGTGGGTGATAGGCGCTGGTCGAATTGATTCAATCCTCAATAATTCGTATAGTTTGTGTAAAGTCGTGAAATGAATCATATCATTATGTCATGTGTCAGAGGTCACTCTTTCACCATAAATCAATGCATAGGCCGTCTGTTGGAAGCTAGTTATTTTAGTTTATAATGTTTTAAGTGTGGATATTTTTCTTACACAACGCATGGCTTTACTTCAGAGTCAGAAGGCCTTTATTAACCCCTGGAGCCGTGTGGAGCATGTTTATGATGGATTGATGCACTTTTTTTGGCCCAATCACTGCCAATATAAAGCTGGGAAGAGCCAGGATATTTATTAATATAACTCTGATTGTGTTCATCAGAAAAATGTCATATACACCTAGGATGGCTTGAGGACGAGTAAATCCTGGAGTAATTTTCATTTTTGGGTGAACGATCCCTTTAAGTGTGTGATTTACATTCACTTGTGTTCATCTCAATGCACAGATCGGATCCTCGAGGATTCAGCTGTGTGTCCATGAGGAGTGACTGGTCAATGGATCCTCCATGTAACTTTAGTGGACACACTGATCCTGTGTTTAGGTAAACGCCTTACTAAACCACTGATCTTACTGCATCTGTGCTGATACTAGGAAAACTGTTCATTAATGCTGGACTGAAGTGACCATGAAATGCATTTCAGATGTTAATTAAAAGATCTTAATCAACCGATATGTGGATGGGAGCTTGGCATAAAATCTTCAATAGCATAATAAATATTAATGGAATAATTTAGACACCTGAATCAGTTTAATACTAAAATCATGAAGATAAAAATGTGTGATTTACATTCACTTGTGTTCATCTCAACGCACAGATCGGATCCTCCAGGATTCAGCTGTGTGTCCATGAGGAGTGACTGGTCAATGGATCGTCCACTTAACTTTAGTGGACACACTGATCCTGTGTTTAGGTAAACACTGCTTTAAACCATTTATCTTACTACATCTGTGTTGATACTAAGAAAACTGTTCATTAATGCTGTAAAGCTGGGGTCTTCAATGATTTTCAGGGCAAGGACCCTTAGACAATAGAGACATGGAGCAGGGACTCGATACAAAATGTGTCAAACAGAGTCAATATTAATAGAAACTATATTATGATTAAGAATAAGTTATATTAGAAGATCAGACAGTAGATCAGAACTATGCACATTATTGTTGTTGCACGCTAGCCTGGCGTGGTCATACTCAATTCTAGTCAGAATATGAGTCTGATTCTTCTCCATTGAGCTCTGATTATGGGCGTTTCAACCGAACCAGGAAAGACCTCAATTGGATAGACCTACAACCAATCAGAGCAACGGAGAAATTATGTATGTTGAGCGACGCATAGTAGTGGGAAGTTCGGATCATTTTAGGGACTCGTTCAGCAAAATGAACAAATCTTTTTCATGTCATTTCGTTCATTCCAGCAGAATATACTATCATATAGGTTGTGACAGGTAACCTATCATGCGTTCCTTCTAGCCATGTTATTCCATTAAAAAGCAGTGCAATAAACTACTCCAGATTTCTAAAAACAAACAAATACGTTTAATCCAGTTGATAATCTTGGGATGCTGTTTAAGAAGAGTTTCTATGTATGTGTGTGGTTTGCAACAAAGAAATTTACAAAATACAATAGTTTTAGTTACATAACTGAATTAAATTATAGGCTGCTACATCTTTACATAGGCTATTCAAATCAATAGGCTATACATTGAGTGACACAATGTGGTAAACTGACAGTTACTTAGACTGATTAAAATGGCGTCATGTACAATAAGGTACAAACAGAATACAGTGACATCAAAATTAGTTAAATAGTAAGTTTAGTATCACACCGCTATTGCCGTAGTGGTGAGTTGCTGCTAGCTTAGCTTAGCATAATGAATGGAATCCTATGTTGCCAGCTAGCATGTCCTGAGTAAAAGTACTCGTTGTGAATACACTGGCCACAAGAAATAATTAGGTGGGGTTTTTGGATCACTTTTACTCAGGACAATGCATGCACTGAGACAAAAATGCATTTGCCCACATATCTAAATGTAGGAAAGAGGTTGAATAATGAAAAATGGTGGAGTGTTCCTTTAAGAATCAAATCACCAGACTATAATATATATATATTGATCTGAATATTTTTAATCTATTAGTCTGCATTTACGTCACGTACCTATTTTGACATGCTGTATATTTGTCCCGTGCTAGTTATCACTGTCAATTTCAAGAGTTAATCATTAATTTATATGTAGATGTCACTTCAAAACTTTGCAGTGTGTAATTGACCGTCGTTCCTCTTAGCAGCATGAAAAACAATAGTTTTATTCAATTGATTATAACTCTATAGCCTCAAAAGCACGAAAGAGCAGTCACTTTACAATCACAATTAAGCCGTCACTCATCTCAGTTCGCGATCTCACAGCGTTCTCATCAAAATCAGTAAAGTTGTCTACACTAATTAATGAATCTCTTACTTATATTGGATCTTTGTTAATGAGAGAATTCAGAGCGAGCAGAACTCAGCACTGAATAAAATTGTTATGAGCGATGAGTAGATTATAACTTAAACACCTCTGATTGGCCATTGCGTTCCCGAGATCATCAAGCATGTCTATGATTGGCTACATTTCTCAGCGCTTAAACACGCTGTACACTGAACATCTCACGTTCTCCAGAGCTCTAACTCAACGCAATGTTTGCAAAATCTGTCTCGCCAGTAATATTATACTATTACAGTATCAATGGAGGGTGCTCTGCTTTTATTTCAGGGTGCTTACATTTGAATTTGACTTTGCAATGTTTTTTCCCATGTTAGAATTTTTTTATCCCAAAATTATTTGTGATCAAACATTAATTGCCAGACCCCTGCAGCGCTGCGGACCTCATGCTGTAAAGGGACTGAAGTGACTATGTAATGCATTTCAGATGTTAATTAAAATATCTTAATCAACAGCTCTGATATGTGGATGTGCACTTTCTGTAAAGTCTCCAACAGCATAATAAAAATATGTAATGGAATAATTTAATCTGAATCCGTTCATTACAAAAGTCATGAATTTAAAGAGATAGTTCACCCAAAATTACCCCATGATTTACCCTCAAGCCAAGGTGTATATGAGTTATATATAAAAAATATTACAAGGGGTTTAGTAAAGGCCTTCTGAAGTGAAGCGATGGGTATTTTGTAAGAAAAATACACATATTTAAAACTGTATAAACTCAAATATCTAGCTTCCGTCAGGCGGCCCACGTAAGTCGACTTATGCCAACAGAGTGACCTCTGACCTGATGTATGGCGTCGGATGTAGGAGTAGCGCAAGCTTTTGTTTATTGTTTATACATGTTTATATTTATTTGTATTCATTTGACATTTATCAAGACATTTAAGTCTCGGTTATTCTCCAGTTCGTACACGGACGCAGGCTACTTGTATTTATACTACTGAAAGTGTATGCTGGAGTCCGCTTGGCAGTAGATCGGCGTGTACACTTCCACACACTTCCCATTTCAGTCCATGAATTATGGCACATCTCTATATAATTATCAACGGGTTGTAGAGGTGCGGGTATTGACAGACATCTTTACACAGTCTCTCTTCAAATTCAAAGTACATGTTGTTTTTCCAGCGGATGCGCAGTTGGTGCTTTTGTAGCCTAGGGACAAGTACGCCCAGTCCAAAATATAGGAGGCACCCTCCGATGACGATTTTTGTCACGTGGACCATAGTGGATCCTCGCGCACACGGAAACTATAACACTAGATTTATATAGCAGGATCCTGACACAATATAATATCCTGAGACAGTGTATGGATAATTTATTTTCCAATTTTTTTACCTTACAGCAGTGACCCTCAACATGCCGAAGCCCTCAAGACGTTTAGATCAAATGTGAGGAAGAAGTTTGAGTGTCTGTATGAGGGAACAACAAAGCAGGAAACCAACACTTCTGAATGAGATCTACACCGAGCTCTACATCACAGAGAGTGATTGTGGAGAGATCAATAATGAACATGAGGTGAGACAGATTGAGACTCAATCCAGGGGAGCAGCAACAGAGGACACACCGATCAAATGCACTGACATCTTTAGACCTTTACCTGGACAAGACCAACCCATCAGAACTGTGCTGACAAAGGGAGTCGCTGGCATTGGGAAAACAGTCTCTGTGCAGAAGTTCATCCTGGACTGGGCTGAAGGGAAAGAGAATCAGGACGTCCAGCTCATATTTCCACTTCCCTTCAGAGAGCTCAACCTAATGAAGGACAAAACACTCAGTCTTTCAGATCTTCTGCAGGTTTTTTTCCCTGAAACCAAAGAAATGAAACCATTCAGAGATGAATATAAAGTTGTATTTGTTTTTGATGGTCTGGATGAGTGTCGCCTGTCTCTGGACTTTAATGTGAAACTGTGTAATATCTCTGAATCAGCGTCAGTGGACGTGCTGCTGACGAACCTCATTGCGGGGAATCTGCTTCCCTCTGCTCTCATCTGGATCACCTCCAGACCCGCAGCAGCTGATCTCGTCCCATCTGAGTGTGTCCATCGGGTGACAGAGGTACGAGGCTTCAATGAGCCACAGAAGGAGGAATACTTCAGGAGGAGAATCAGGAATCAGAGTCTGGCTGATAAAATCATCTCACACCTGAAGTCATCAAGGAGCCTCTTCATCATGTGCCACATCCCAGTGTTCTGCTGGATCTCAGCCACTGTTCTAGAGAAGATGTTGAGGAAATCATGGAAAGGAGAAATCCCTAAAACTCTCACTCAAATGTACACACACTTCCTGATCATTCAGTCCAACATCAAACATGAGAAGGACTATGAGAAGAAAGTGAAGGATGAAGACATGATCCTCAAACTGGGGAAACTGGCGTTCCAGCAGCTTGTGAAGGGCAACCTGATCTTCTATGAGGAAGACCTGAGAGAGTGTGGCATTGATGAGACAGAGGCGTCCGTGTACTCAGGACTGTGCACTCAGATCTTCAGAGAGGAGTTGGGCTTGTATCAGGGGAAAGTCTTTTGCTTTGTTCATCTGAGCATTCAGGAGCATCTGGCAGCTCTTTATGTGCTGCTTTCATTCCTGCTGCACAAGAGGGATGTGCTCAATGAAAACCTCAGCTCAAAACATGAGCATAAGTGTCGCACGATATCTGACCTGCATCAGAGAGCTGTGGACAAGGCTCTGCAGAGTACAAATGGACATCTGGACCTTTTCCTGCGGTTCCTTCTGGGTCTCTCGCGGGAGTCCAATCAGAAGCTCCTGAAAACCCTTCTGACACGTGTTAGAAAAATCTCATACAGCAAAAGAAAAACTGTTGAACACATTAAAATGAGAATAAGAATGAATCCCTCACCCGAGAAATCCATCAATCTGTTCCACTCTTTAAATGAACTGGGCGATCACTCTCTCGTGAATGAAATCCAGGAGTGTCTCAGATCTGGAGGTCTTTCAAGCACCAGATTGTCCTCATCACAGTGGTCAGCTGTTGTCTTTGTTTTATTAACTTCCGAGTGTTTGGATGAATTTAAGTTAGAGAAATACATAAGCATCACTCAAGGCCAGGACCACATGACACCGGATGAATTACTTCAGAAGCTCTTGCCTGTGGTTGAAGCCTCCAGATCAGCTCAGTAAGTCTGTGTGTGTGTGTGTGTGTGTGTGTGTGTGTGTGTGTGTGTGTGTGTGTGTGTGTGTGTGTGTGTGTGTGTGTGTGGGCATGTTTTTGTGAAATATCAGGACACAAATGTGTATAATGACATGGGTATGACATAGGTATTACAAAAGAGGGTGAAATATGAGGACGTTCCCCATGTCCTCACTTTTCAAAATGCTTATAAATCACACAGGATGAGGTTTTTCACAGAAAGTAAACTGCGCAGTCTCCTGTGATGGGTAGGTTTAGGGGCAGGGGCAGTGTAGGGGATAGAAAATACGGTTTGTGCGGTATAAAAACCATTACGTCTATGGAATGTCCTCACATTTCACAAAAACAAACATGTGTGTGTGTGTGTGTGTGTGTGTGTGTGTGTGTGTGTGTGTGTGTGTGTGTGGAATGGTAATCCCTACGGTATGGGGACAAAATGTCCCCACAAAGATGGCAATATCCAAATTTTTGTCCTTGTGGGGACATTTTTTAGTCCCCATGAGGAAAACATCTTATAAATCACACTAAGTGATGTTTTTGAAAATGTAAAATGCAGCATGTCTCCTGTGATGGGTAGGTTTAGGGGCAGGGGCAGTGTAGGGGGATAGAAAATACGGTTTGTACAGTATAAAATGCATTACGCCTATGGAATGTCCCCATAAAACATGGAAACACAACATGTGTGTGTGTGTGTGTGTGTGTGTGTGTGTGTGTGTGTGTGTGTGTGTGTGTGTGTGTGTGTGTGTGTGTGTGTGTCTGTCTTTCTGTCTGGGAGTGATGTGTTTCTCTGTTCTTTGTTGTCAATGGTAATATTAATTTGGCCTGATTTTTTTCAGTTTAACAACATTAGGTTCAAGAAGTTAAACTTTGTAACTTTGCACATTTTGATGCTTAAATTATGTTCTAAATCATGAATGGGTCAAACGGCCTGAATCCACTTGGCTCTCTCTCTCTCTATTTAAAAACGTTTAAAACTTCTACAGATAGAGTCGGCTTTACTCGTTCTGCGGTCCCGTTGCTCTCACTGATGATCCGAAGGGTGCGGAGCCTAATAGTGTAGCCTATACTTATTTAACTTTATAGTGTTTAAATAAAAAAATAAACATTTGTGCGTAACATCAGATGATATCCTGTGGGCGTCCATGCTTTCTCCATCCATGCAATAAATGCATATTCCTCAATGAGCGCAGATTTCTAGCATATCTACTTGAACTTTATATGTAATATCTATGGTTTGACCCATTTCAGAGCTGGCCAAAACCAGAATAGACTGAATAAAGCTCTCTACGAACTTGATGTGCGATGCCGCGCTGACTGACATGCGCTTGAATCACTGTCACACGCACAGAGAAATATTGTAAGTCAATGCATAATACATTTTTAACAAGCAGAATAATACAGCATCACAATACACAGTAAGGATCTGAATTTTTTCAAAATATTGTATTTGAATAATCGTTTATTTAAATTACGTTATTTTGAGAAAATGAGAAAGACATTACTTTTTTTTATTCATCAAGTTGTTGTCACCATTTCCGAACAAACTTTCGATTAGGCAAAATATACAACATGTTTATGCTATATCTTAAGGTTTTCTTTCAGATCAAAGCACCAAAAGCATTATAAGCTCAAGCTGCGCAAGCGGGAAAACTTTAATAAAGCAGAGCGCGGCAGTTATCATGCAGAACACACACACACACACACTCGAGTCAGTAGTGTGTTTATATTTTCACATTTTCATGTTGAGAAACGATAATAGCATGTGGATGATATTATTCTCGGGTGAGAAAAAGCCCAGTGGACAGGCGTTGCAGAGACACAAAGATAACGGTGTTAAAAGAAGTTTCTCACAGCACTTTGTGTTTTCTGATCCTCAACGAAACTTAAAGGAAGGAAGCATGTGTATTTTTACCAGTGGCGTAACTTTGCTTTGAAAAGTGGTGGGGACACCGCACAACTCGTTTTGCTATGTGTTTATTTAATAACAGAATTTACTTGTGGACTGAGTTCAGTGTTGGAAATGCACTTAATTTTCACTTTGATATAGGCCACACATGCATTACATTCACAAATTATTCAATAAACATCCAATAAGCAAAACTCACAACACATCAAACGTTATATACTATTATCAATCAAAATATGCAAGATAATATGGCGGAGCTTCATTAGCTGCGTTTCCATCATATATTTGCGCAAAACTTTTATTTATAAATATTTAACTTATAGATTTAGCGATATTTTCTAAATGTTGATAAAAACTATTACGAAATGATTGCATTTCCATTACGCGATGTTATGCGACTAAAACATTTTTTTTTATGTCATTCAAAAAAATGATGCCACATAAGTTAGTAGGTTTATGTGTATCCCAGCCACCGCTATAGCCATTATTTAATGGAAGGAGACATAGGCCTGTTATTCAAGCATTTATTAAAATGAAAAGGGAATTTTGAATTTTTATGGTGGTAACTTTTCAGTTTTTTGTTTTGTTTTTTTAAACCATTTCGTTATTTTGGCTTGAAATTTCGTTTGTTGAAAATATAAACTGAATTTAGAAATGCTTTTTAAATGAAAAACTTTACGTTTAATAAACAAAATACATTTTTGAAATGAAGACGGCGTTTGGACGGAGAGCAGCGCATGCAAAATAACCCGTTTCCTTAATCCACGGCTCTTGTTATTGTGAGTCTAGGCCTACACAAATAAAAGTAGACAGTTTATAGTTTTTAATTATGTAGGCTATTGCTCTTATCTGCAGCTATGGATAAAAATGACGGAGCATTCTGAGTTGTTTCCTCTGTCATTAAGGAAAAAATCCATCAGAACGCGTCGCACCTGCGCTTTCATCAGACAGAGGGTTATAGAAAAAGTAGCCTATATTGTTTCGTAGGCTATGTTTAACTATGAGCCTATACTATTATTTTTTTAATTTCATATGTTGATTATGAAACGTGAGCACAACCTTTTACACAATCATTGGCAATAGAATCGCTATTGGCTAGTAATTTTGTTTTGTTTTAGTTTAGTCGCCAGACTGATATAGGCTATAGACCTACTTTTAACAAATATATCTAGTATAGAAACATGGAAGTGTGACAAAGGCACATAGTATGCTAAATAAATTCTCTAATGTGGTTAGGTCATTTTCTACACAGCACAATACAACATATGTCCTTATTATGATAAAATATATGTCGTTTTATGGCGTGCGGTGTGAGGCTGGGATGTACATAAACCTAACAACCTTCGTAGCATAATTTTTGGAATGACTTATCAAGAAAGGGAAAAATGTTTTTAGTGGCATAACATCAGTTAATGGAAACGCCGTCATTTCGCTATATTTTTTTATCGACTATTAAGAACTATCACAAAAGTTTTGCGTAAATCTGTAGGCTAATGGAAAAAAAGCTTCAGACCGGCGAAAAAATGTGTTAAATGAATGAATTAGATTATGAAGAATGACGATTTCGTGCTTTTGCTTTTATACACACCTTCCATAATTTATTTTTCAGTTACTTTTAAAAGTGGTGGGGACAATATTGAGCCTGGCAAAAGTGGTGGGGACATGTCCCACCCGTAAATTACGCCTATGATTTTTAAAGTATATGCTCTTGAGATTATTGTGCAAGTTATTTCGCTCATATTATGATATTATCATAATGTGATATTATGAAAATATGATAACTCATGATAACTCAGTTTTATTATTTAATTTGATCAAAAGTAACTGAGTAATTCCAAACATCGCGAGGCAGACGACGACATTGGCTGCATCCAAGACCTGTAAAATGCTGCCTTCGGAGGACACATTTCAAAGCAGGAAGGAATCAAGGCATGTCCGAATCTAATGTTAGCTTCACTTCCTGTTTCCTGAGAGACCCTCATCTGATGATTTTTGAAGGCAGCATATTTGTATCCTTCACTGCCTTTGATATCCCACAATCCTGTGCTTTCCATGCTGTGACAGTTGAGCTGGGGAAAAAAGATGGCATCCCAAAGTTACGTTTGCTTGTCAGTTTGTGTGTAAATGTACGTTTTTTTTTACCAACATTTTCCACTTCTAATGTAATTTCTAGCGAGAAATTACTAATGTAGTAATTAAATATGTGTTTAATTCTCACTAAAGCTCTCTCTATTTAGCTGTTCATCATTAAACTGTTACACTGCCTTAAAAGTTTGTCGAAATTAGTTTCGTGCACAAAATGCTGCCTAATGCTGCGTTCACACCAGACGCAAATGAAGTGAACAAATCACGCTATTCACATTTTGACATTCGAACATTTTGAGTTTACTCGTTTCATTCTCGCGTGAAATTCGTTTTGTTCGCGTGTGAAATTCACTACAACAGACATGAATTCGCGTCATGGCAGGGGCTTCTGCCAGCCACTTGACTGTAAAAAATACTACTGTTAATGTCCAGTGTTGGGGCTAGTTACTCAAAAAAGTAATATATCACATATTACTCTCGAAAATATTAATGCCTTACTTTACTTTATTACTCCCTGGAGAAAGTAACTAGTTATATTACTAGTTAAATTGTTTTTCTTAATTACTCTATAATTGCCTGAGATGCATCAGATGGTGGGAGAACATACAAAGGAGAAGTGTTCTTTAGGGTCTTTATTACGCCAACAACAGACTGGCACTGTCTAGCACAAATAACTACAAACAACTGTACTTGTGCAATCAAGTACAAACAATATTAACTTCCTCAATGTTAAACAAACATCGTCTTGTGCAAACAATCAATAAATTTGATTGTCAATTTATAACAAGTCCAAACATATATTAACTTCCACAATGTTTAACAAAACCATCTAGTGTAAAAATCAATTTGATTACAAGCGGTGGAGAGCAGCTTTCTCCCGGGCACTTCACCTTTAAGTTATTTTCCTTCCCATGAACATATTCAAAATAATTACTGAATCTCCACCCGTCGAAACTAGCTTTCTGTTGCTGGGAACCTTCCTCTGAAAAAGTGCTTGCCGTTGTTGACGTTTCCATTGTTCCCCATCTGTCTTTGAGGGTGCCGCTCTGCTGCTGGCTGCCGGGTGTCGACCAATCGGTGATGGTAAATGATACCTCGTGCCAAACCCAGACCAATCACTGTTCCAGTCACGCCCTCCTCCCCTTCCCTTCTGTCCTCTGTGTTGTGTGCCTTGTGTGTGATGAAGGTGCTACTGGCAAATGTAACGCAAGTAACTAGCTCTGGAAAACTGTAATAATATTACCATTTTCAGACGAGTAATGCCTTACACTACCAGTTACTGAAAAAAGTAATATTATTACAGTAACGCGTTCCTTTGTAGTGCGTTACACCCAACACTGTTAATGTGTGACAAAACGTAGTTTGAAGACTTTTTCAGGCGATAATATAGTTATTTAAAGCTCAAATCAGTGGTTTATTTATAAATAGAGTGCCTATTTGAACATTTTATCTTGTTTTCGGATTTGTAAGATCCAGGCGATTAGCGGCTCTCAGCGATCATTAACCCGGCGAGATCCAAGAGTGTCTGGCTGCAGACAAGACGAGATGCACTCTCAGCCGCGCATGCGCACTGAACGAGATGCACTCCCAGCCGCGCATGCGCACTGAACGAGATGCACTCTCAGCCGCGCATGCGCACTGAACGAGATGCACTCTCAGCCGCGCATGCGCACTAAACGAGGTTCACTCGTTTTAAGACCGTAGATTACACATGCACTCGATGCACGCATAAATATATATATATATATATATATATATATATATATATATATATATATATATATATATATATATATATATATATATATATATAGCACTACAGCATAAAAGTGTTTGATCAGTAAGATTTCCATTTATTTGATTTTGAATTTTTTGCTTATCAAGGCTGAACTTATTTGATGAAAAGTAGATGCAAAAATTGCTATATAAAGTTTCAAATATATTGTGATTCAAAATAAGTTTTGTATTGTAATAAGTTTAAAAATGTTTTTGTAATGCAAAGCTCAACTTTCATCATCCGTTTATCCAGTTTTCAATGTCACATGATCTGTCAGAAATCTAATACTGATTAATCGTCATTGTTAGAAACAACTTATTTTTACAGCCTGTTATTTTATTCTAAAGATTCTGTGAAAAATACAAAATTGAATTTATTCAGTATTAAATTCTTAAACATCTAAAAACATCTTTACTTACACATTTTAACAAATTAATACATCTCCTGAATACAAATATTTTTGTCAGTATATTAATAAAATAGAAAACTGATATTTTAAATTATAATATTTCAGTGTTTTCCTGCATTTTTTTTAAAATATGGGATACATGACCATAATAAACTTTTAAAACATAAGATTATATATTTTATATATTTATCTGCTAAAATTCGGTGTATATGTATGTACATAAGATTATTAAAATGTACATCTCAAAATATTGAGAAAAATCACCTTTAAAGACATCCAAATTAACTTTGTAATGAATTTAATCAGAGCTGAACAAGCAAGCCACATTGCTACTGCTACTGTCACATTCAATGTTAATATACACCATAAAAATAAAAAAAATACAGCAGTTGGTCTTCGCCCGCACCTGCACGACAAAAAAAAAAAAAAAAAGAAAGGACAATGTTTTATTTTTTTTAATTTTGTATGCGAGAAAAGATTGGTTCGAGGTGCATGTGGTCCACCACATTTTCTAAAAATGTATGCATGTCCTGCACAACTGTAAAGATAAATATCAGTGGCTCTACAACATCGTCCTCCATAAAATCTGCACTGCAGTACTGTTCCAAGGCCTCAGTGGCTTCCTCGTCCTCCATGCACAGTATACGAGGAAGCTGAACTGAGCCAAGAAGATTGCCAGAGTTCCCCAAGCACCACTGACTGGCAATCTTAAGAGTCGCCATGATACGCCTAAGAAGAAGAAAAAACAACGCAAAAGAGGAAAATTAAACATATGCTGAACAATGGCTGCGACCCCTAATAAAACCTACTTTTCGTGCAGCCACCTCCTTCTCCGATATAGTCTCAGTGGTGAAACCATTTTTTTCATCTTCCTAAAAAACATGAAGATTGAATTTGAACCTTTTTAAAAAGTAACTGACACTTTTTCTGAGGAGCTGCAACAAAGCAAAGGTACGAGTTACCTGTACATGGAAAGGCTTTTCCTGTTAGTGGAAAAAATACAGCACAAGTATAGCTAGTATATGATAACTTTTTTAACCATTTTTAACCTCATTATTTCCAAGTACATGTTTTTACCTGAGAGATTTGATCAAACGTCCTCTTTGGCAACCTAAATACAGGCTGCTGATCACCTCTCAGGAAGGCTTTGGACTCTGCATAGTGCATAGTGGGCAAACAGTTTTCCATGTCTGGAAAATAAAGATTAAAGATTGAATATGGCAGTTCCTTATTCATGAAAGCTTTAAGTATTCAGAGGCCAAAAACAAACTCTACCGATCCAGTCCAAGTTCTCCATTAACATGATGCACCACCATTTCCTCAGCTCTGCCATGTCCAGCTGCTCAAAGCATAAAAGTTTATGCCTTTTGTAAGTTATACTGTCTCTAATTTATTTATCTTATAATATTACTTACAATTGTGTAGTCAAATGGGGCATCCAGCACAACGATAATGCAGACTATAAATGAAAGAGGAATTAGTATTAGGAATACTATATAGGAATATATTATTAAACTACCAACATATTGTACACATTACCATCAACATGAATATGCCACAGTCGTTTCCATATGGCTGTCCTGGAAAACCCTGAAATATAATGAAAGGGGGAATAAGCACAATTTCATAGATAGACTGATTGATTGAACGACTGAATGATAGAATGATAAACAGAATGATAAACAGCAACCTGTAAATCAAGGCCTGTTTTTTCTGTCCATTTTCCGGGTATTATCCTGTTTGCAATGTCCCTGTCAAGAATTCAAAGGACAAATACATGTAACGCTGTACAACCTGCATACTTCAATATTTACAACAGTCTCTCAGTCTCTCAAATGGGGTCCCATTTCATATACACTGGACATCCATAATCTCAGTGTAATTTTTGTTTTCGTTTTTCTGCCTTGGCAATCACCATCGATACAGCGATAAAGCCACAATTAAAACAGATTAAGCCAGAATTAAATAGAGAACCCCAGTATGAGAAACCTGCTCATAAAGGTTCACAAAAAAACCTTTAAACTTCAAGCAAACAACAGAACTCATTTACAGCCAACTTGAAGAAAGAGACTAGTCAAAAGGAACAGACCAGCTCTAAACAGCAGAACCAACATCTACTGCTGGGGTGACAAACTCAGTTCCTAAACACATCGGATCCAGCTAATTGCATCCGTCGAGCTTATTTGAAAACTACATGGTTTTGGAGAAGAGTTGGAACTAAGCTCTGCTGTGGATGTCCAGGAACTGAGTTGACACCCTTTATATGCAGAGTTGTCAGCAGTTGTTAAGCAGAAGTTCTTTATCACCAAGGAACGTCAGTTTTGAATGAGGAATGAAAAATGTGCTGAGTGACTTATGATTTATTATATTTTTTTGACAACTGTCATCTGTACCTCTAAAATGCTGCCATCTGTACCTCTAAAATCCTGGTTTCTCCCAAGGTTTATTTTTCTCCATTAGGTCAACTAATGGGGTTTGGGTTTCCTTGCCACTGTCGCCTTTGGCTTGGGGTGCTCAGTTGGGGACACTAAATTGTTCAACTAAACATCGAAATAAATCTAATTAATAAACTAAATTAACCATATAAACTAAATTACTGATCTAATTATTGATCTAAAGCCCACACTGTCACTGTATGATAATTGAAATTAACGGATTCCATCAGTGTTTTGTCCAGAATGGCTATACAGCTGAATAAAATTATGCTGCATTATTTTCCTGTTTAACACTGTGAAGCTGCTTTGAAACAATCAGCATTGTTAAAAGCGCTAAATAAATAAAGTTGACTTGACTTAAAATGAAAAAGGGCCTTGGTGAAAAAGAGAAACCTGCTTGAGCAGATGCACTTGATCAATGAACTTGATCAATGAACCTGAACAGAGAAATGTCATAAGAACATGACCTTCTCTAAACAATGATTTTATCTAAAGACCTCAACAGTGATTTGTATCTCTGATCACCAAATCCATGCGGTGTCTCATAACATTTAGAATCTAGATGGAGAATCACACTCTGTGCTGGTTTCAAAACCTAAACAAATTAACTTTAAATCAAACTATTACAATGACATGTACTCTATAAACATACTGCATTAACCATAAATCTGACAATCCTTACATACAATTATCAAAATGCTAAAATGTGTAGCTTTCTGAATCATGAGATTTTCATTCGTACACACAGCTGGTAGTGTCCTGGTGTCCAAATGGGAATTATCACAGCATCTTTTAAGTGAACATCATCCTAGAGCAGCAATGAAAGCTTTTTTTTTCCAAACATGATTTGTAAGCATAACTTGGAATGAAAAAATATCATACTTACAGGCAGACTCAACATTGGATTACAGTTGTTTGGGGGCAGCCATGTTGGTACAATATACAGGTCAACAATATGAATGTCCTTTCCCTGCAGAATTTAGTTTGAAGAATCAGTCTGTCCAATCTCAATTTTAATATATAGATGAGTTTGATCGATTAGAAAGTACCTTTGATGCTGCAATTTGGTCAATGAGTTGAAAACAACAATTTCCAATCTAGAGAAAAATATGTAAGAAATTATAAAAGGACAGCTGTGACTGATTGACATGAATGACAATCCTTACAAAAAATAACCATATTTTCGCTGTAGTAAATCCATATTTTGGTATAAAGACTAAATAAACATAAGTATTTAACCATGGTATTTCCATTTGTATTTTGTAGTCAAAGCATGATTAATTTGTGGTTACCATGGTTTTCCTCCAATAACTGTTGTTTTTAGCAATTGGTCATTTGAAGAGCAAAGTTGGGCTGGTTATATTTGGGAAAAATGGTAATTAAATTAAGGAAACACTAAAAGTTCAGACACAAAACCCTCTAAAAGCCATCTGAATTTATTTTCTAAAATTAGCATTTTAGCTAGATGATGTGTTTAGGTTCAGTAACTTTACTTAAATATAAATCTTTAAGTAAAGCTTAAATAAGTTCTTCTCATTGCCATTGAAGTGAAATAACTGAACAGAGACATATGAGCTTGAAAAAAAAAAAATTATTTTTATACATCTGAAGTCTTAACTTGTAACAATACATATAGAACATGTAATCATACATGTAAAACAACCAATATCTTACAGTAGACTCAATGTCTCGGTTTAATCCTAAGGTCCAAAAATCAGCACGGGTCAGGCATGCCTTTGCTGTTCGAATAATCAGCTCATTTGCAGGCTTCTCTAGGTCCAATATGTAGTTGAGCTAATAAAATAGCAATATTTGGAAATTGAAGATTAAACACAAACTTATGCAGATTTGTTGTATTGTTGATCTTTTTAAACTAACCAGTTCTTTCTGTGCTGAATGGTATGTTAAAGACCACGATGCTCTGCAGGCAGTAATGTTTTTGCAATTTGTGACCTCTTCGCATTGGGGTTCACACTCTTCTGCATATTTCAAGATAAACAAATTTCAAGAGTTAGCAAGAAACAAATTATTATAAATAATAAAAAAAAATCCTTACCATTGTCCTCAGCTGCATGTGGTGAATGTTTCAATGACTCAGGTCCTAACCCCAGGCCAGGAGAAATTAGCTTGTCTGTGGAACATGGGGCTAAGAAACAAATTATATATTTAAAAAAGATTAGATCTACAAATTTATTTACAATAGTAGTGATTAGAAATAGAATGGATACTGACTTAAAATTGCTTGTCCCAAGTCAGAGAGGGCCACATTTTCAATGCTGTGAGGTATGTGACCACGCTGTAGTTGTCCCTCCAATATCTTCTGGTTTGCTGATGCATTTTTGTGATGGATAATGTTCCGCATAATGAAAATGTGTGTCGAGGGAGCCATATTATTGATAAAGTAGTTGTTTTTTCTCAAGTCTGCAAAAAATTGCTCCGCAATTTGGCTGTTCAGCCAACCCTGTAGTTCTGGCACCAGGCTGATTTTTCTGAGAACATCCTTTGGGTCTTTTGTGTTGGATTCGTGTAATTTGTCATACAAAACATAGTGTTCAGATGATCCTGTGATTGGATGGCCCTCTGAGTTCAGAGTATCAGCCTTCTCGATCAACCAAGGAAGAGATACTTTAAGCCTTCCTTGCTTTGCTTTGTTTATATTCTCGAGTGTTGAGTCTGCCAGTCTTCCTTCGTACGGTTGAAACGGAAGAGATGAAGGAACACGTAAATTGGCATGTGTTGCCAAGCCTCGAGCAAAGTCATATATTGTGACATTGGGCAAGTGTTGCCATGACAAAAGCAAGTCCATAAAGTCCCTTGGACTCTCTGCCCTCAAATTAAACTTCAAACTGTAGGCCACACCATGTGGACACAGGACAACAGACCACCCGCCTGAAAAAGACAATAAAAATGAAGGGAACAAGTGAAAATATTTTTTAACATATCAAACCAGTCTCACCTGATGCCCCCCAGATCTTCTGGAAAATTTTGTTGTATGAATGCCTGTTTTGCATCTCTGCTCTTAATCTTAATATCAGATCCATGCGAGATCCCTTGGAGTCCACATTACAGGCCTTGCACAGCTTTCTGACAACACCAACCTATCATGTAAATGGTTCATGATCAAATTAATATTATTGGCTTAAATGGAAATTATTAAAAAGCTGAACACTCATCTCTTTTGTGAGCACTTATCTTAAAAAACAACAACAACTATCCTACCATTTCCTTTAATCCCTCTCTATTGTGGTATATTATACTCAGACACAAGAAGTGCTCACAATACAAATTTCAGACTTTGCTCAATGTGCCTCTTTATGATGATTTGCTTGTTGTATTCCTCACTTGTAGCCTTTGGATAAAAGTGTCTGCCAAATTAATAACTGTAAATGTAAAAGTTGAACAGTTACAAGGTTTTAACCTTCTGTTTCATTAGCTCGTCTACAAGATGATCCTCGGACACACTGAGAACTTGAGCTTCGGGTGATGTAACTTTTGGAGAGAAAACCTTCTCATACTCTGTATTGAGTACTGTGTTACCCATCCTTGTTTTTTGTCCAATCCATGGAGCCCACTTTTCGTAACTTGGCTCCACAACAAATGGATTGTTTGTCCGGCCTGAGGAGAAACATTTACAAATATAAATTAATTTGATCATGTCGATATCAGATAAACGGCCCCACTTTATATTAGGTGGCCTTAACTACTATGTACTTACATAAAACAATGAGTACAATGTACTTACTGTGCTCATATTGTGTTGCAAAACACCTTTGCTGATATTGAGGTGGGATACGGGTAGGGTTAGGGACAGGTGTGGTGGGATGGGTAAATTTAAGGGTAGGGTTAGGGACAGGTGTGTTGGGATGGGTAAGTTTAAGGGTAGGGTTAGGGACAGGTGTGGTGGGATGGGTCAGTTTAAGGGTAGGGTTAGGGACAGGTGTGGTGGGATGGGTCAGTTTAAGGGTAGGGTTAGGGACAGGTGTGTTGGGATGGGTATGTTTAAGGGTAGGGTTAGGTGTAAGGGAAGTGTCAACTGTGTAATTACAAATGTAACTACAGAAATTAATTACATGCAGGTATTTTTAAATGTTAGTACAATGTAAAAACATGTATGTACACAATAAGTACAATGTATCAAATTATTAATTAAAATGTTAGTACATAGTAGTTAAGGACACCTAATATAAAGTGGGTCCAGATAAACCATATAGAATACCCAAGACACACACACTCATCTAGTTTTGATTGGGGAAAAATGCAATGCTTAACATGGCAGCTCTATTAAAGCGAAGACCTGTCTTTGAAATAAAAGAGCCAATCGCTAATCAGTAAAGTCATGGTTTCTATAGAAACAGTTAGTCTGAGATGTCCATTTAGGATTGGGTATGCACACTGAAAAAAATAACGCTATTTCAGCAAAAGAGACAATATTTCAGACAGTTGTATTCAGGTTTCACTGAGGATTTAAAATATAAAATGTATTTGTACAGAAGGCTTGCAAACAGTTTTAGAGAATTTGATGCTTCCTTTTAAAGAGACAGGGGATGCAATTGCATGCCCGGAATGTATTTCAAAGATAGCCACTGAGTGAAATGACTTAAGGGACTTTATGGACCTAAATACAATTACTTACTGGAAACAAAGCCACGTGCAACCATCTCCAGATCCACTGATTGCCAGAACTCCTCAATGTTTACTTCCCCTTTGAACTCTGATGGTGGTTCTTTGAGGTCACTAACTGTATTGAAAAACTTTATTAGAAACTCTCATTGTGATTTAAAATTGTAAATTAAAGTTTGTGTAAATCAATACTAAATACATCTTCTGAATTCATCAAACCACTAAAACGTGTTAACTAGAGGATTTTGAATTTTACTAAAAATGAACTCTTACCTGCCATGCTGAAAACACCTTTCTTATGTAAATCCATAATTACCACAGGGGGGTGGTAACCACAGTTGACACAAAAATATGTATAATCAAGGTCTGCTAAGGCCTCAAAATGACAGTAAGCATGGAGTACAGTGTCTCGATTTGGGTATTTTACTCCCCGAAGGGTCTCCAAAGTATCAATGACCCTGGAGACGGAAACGTGACTCTGTAACAGATAAAGTAGAATAGAGGGGTGTTTAGCTTTTGGCTTACTGAAACCAATTTCATTTTTGAATGTGTCATTTAACAAACCTGTAAACTGTGTCTAAGATAAAGACAAAGCTCAAGACTCAGAAGAATGTGGTCGTTAAAATTGTGGAGTCCATCACACCATTCTTGGTATCTGTAGACCATATGGCAACCTGGGCATCTTCGAGTGTAAGTTGAAACTGCTACAAAGGGATATTGAAGAACAGCTATATTAATTAAGACAGCAAGCACATGTAATTATATTCTAACTTATGTAAAATTACCATTAATTACACCAGTCATGGTGACAATTTTGGCATGTCTTGTTGTTAACACTGCGGTTTCAAGTGCTGTATTTCCATCACACACCATACAGCTGCTTTCGACAGGAAGCAAACTTGATGGAAACTCCGGTGATGTTTTTGGTTGGGCTACTTCTTTTAAAGGAGTAGATGGAATTTTCTTCTTTGAGTAAATATACTTCACTGTGCGGTGCAGGTCAAACAGTGGAGTATGGTTGAGGTTTTCTGAGAACTGTTGAACCGAGGAGTCTATTGCTTCAGCTGGTTTGTCTGATCCAAATAACTGCTTATTTGTTTGAAACAAGTGGCATTTGGCAATGTTTTTATGAGGGCAAGACATCCGCGCGGCTTTGCACAGGGCAGTGCCAAGTTCTGGCAGTTGAATTATAAGTGACCATAACTCTCCCAAGGCGACTGAAGTGATGGATTACAGGCTCATGTACAGACAATGTGATCTGCTTTTGCGAGTCAACTAATGTGACCAAGACTGAAAAAGGGACATGTGCTGTCTGTGCTATTTTCTGTCTCTTCAGACAGACTGCCTTCTTGGCTTCTCCAAAGAATTTAAGCTTAAGCATTTCATCAAGAACACTAGGATCCAAGGGCTCCTCAAACACAGTGTCAGAACAATAGTCCAGTGAACGGAGGTGTTCACAAAGACTAAAAGACTGTCCACTCCTGTAAGCAAGCTGCTGATATTGGCAACACTCTTGTAACTCACACCGAACTTGATGATGTTTACCCCAAGTCTTTTTTTGAACATGCACCGGTATAGAAAAACCATGGCCACTCCTCTGAACAGCTGACACCCCATTTGATGCGTCAATACAAACACTAGACAGATGTGATTGCATTGTTATATCTTTTGTGCTATCAGTGTGTTTCCTAAGAATGTGCATGTTCAAGTTCTTCTTTAACATAACCACTGAACAGTGTGGGCACATAGTACTTTTTTGATTCTTAGATGCAGTACATGAAGACTGTGATGGTGTGGGTTTGCACATAGCCGATGCAGGTGTGTATTTGCATGGATCCGATGCAGATCCTGGTGCAGGTGAGGAGGAGGACTGATTCAGTGCAGGTGTCGATGTAAGAAGAGCCAATGCAGATCCTGGTGCAGGTGAGGAGGAGGACTGATTCAGTGCAGGTGTCGATGTAAGAAGAGCCAATGCAGGTAAACACTTCTGCAGGTGAGCCTCCATTTCATTTCTTCTTAGAACAGTTTTACTGCAAGTAGGGCAATGATAATGGGCCTCTGTTCTGCAGGCCAAATGGCATTTGCATAATCTTTTATCTAGAAATTATAAACAGGATACAAATGAGAAAAAATAACATTTAAACAAAAGTTATTTGACAAAGATTAAATACCCATAATATCCAACTTCACAGTACGTTAGTAATTGAGAGGCTGTTCAAAACATTTTTTCAGATTGTACTCATACATGCTACCTTATTATTTTGTTGTTCAGGGGTAGAAGATAAACACAACAAGCATCTTGAATGTTAAAAAAAAAAAAAAAGTATGATACACAGACAATGAGTTTGATAGTGTCTGTAAGAGAGTTGATAGTATGTTTGTGAATGAGTTTGGGTGAAAGCTTTGATTAGTGTGTGAGAAATAGTATAGTAGTGAATGAGAGAGTTTGATAGCATGCATGAAAATCTTTGATAGAGTGTGAGACATTACATTAGCGTTTGAGAGAGTTTGATAGTGTGCACAAAAATATGTTTGAAATAGGTATTCTCTTTTGCTTGTTAGTACCCTTTTTGAAGTGCTTAAAAAAGGCAACAAAAAAAAAACCTTATACTCATCTTACCTTGGAAACAGATCGCATTTTTTATATGGACTTTCCAGTGAGCCTGAACTTTCTTTTCAGACATTGGCATCAATGAAGGGCACAGGGGGCAATGATAAAATTTGCAACAAGATGTGCATTTTGGTATTGGCTGATTTACACCTTCTATGACTATTGATTGATGCATCTGTAAGCATAATTTGAAGAGACAGAAATTAAAATAATTATTGTCTTCTGTATAATACTTTTGAAAGTTTGTTATCTGTTTTTTAGTATCTCTCGATTTGAATAACCATTTTTAACAAAATGTACCTGTTGTTTAATCTTTACTTTAAACAATTTTAAGTAACACCTCGTCTAAACAACAATTACACACAGCATGTCACCTGCAAACTTCTATCACTTTTTAAAACAACAGACAGTAAAATTCAGTACATTTGTTCAATGCCTAAACAAAATGAATTTAGATCTTCAATTTACTGGATGAAGAACTGGTAACCAATAAGCACGGCAGGATACATCAGACAGATATCAGCACAGTTTCGTTTACATTATCTAATAGATTAAACAACTCTTTTATATCTAGTTAATCGTCTATGAATGAGGTAAATATACTTACATCAATTATTTAATGGCCATCGACTCAAACACTTGCACGTGACACCTGTGCATGTGGGATATACCAGATAATAATCAGGATCGTTTTCTATAACATTTACCAAATAATGAATAACTATTTTAATTTAACTTAATCTTGGAATAAATATAAATATACTTACACGCGTTGCCTGTAGGTGCGTCCGATAGCGCATGTAACGTGTCCACGAGCAGCTAATGAGAACGCTTGTAGAAATGCGTGACGCATGCGTGATTGAAAACACAAGTGTCGGACTGCGCAAGTGCGGCTGAGACTGCATGTATCTGAGTGCGCATGCGTGTCTGAGAGTGCATGTATCGGACTGCGCATGCGTGGCTGAGAGTGCATCTCGCCTTGTCTGCAGCCAGACCCTCCTCGCGAGATCAGCCTTTCCTCGGCCAGTCCTTCTCACATTTGCCGCTGGCTCTGGTGTCTCGAGCTATAATTTGTATTTTGTAAATGTAATGGGCGATCTTTGGTCTCGTGGATCTATAATGATAGGATGTAGTGATAAGATGATGTATCATACAGCTCCGGGTATCCACATACGGCCACGATAATCTTGTCCTCCATTGTTGTTCGGATTTATGGCTCCGCTTGTAAACACGTCACTACTAGAGCAAGCTCCTGATTCGCGCAAATCGCGCCACAGAATGTCTATTCGCGTCTCTGCATTGACTTAACATGTAAATCACTTGCACGAAATCCAGTCATTCGCGTCCGGTGTGAACGCACCATTACAAGTCGTTGTCTCATGAGTCAGCTGCCTAGGTTTCGGACGCAGCCTTAATGTGATCAAATACAATCAACTTATTAACGTGCTCCACAGCACCACCCAGTGTATTTAGTTATATCTGCGAGTTTTAGTGGGATTTGTCATGGATTTACTGTATTTAGGGCCAGCAAAGCAACATAGTAACATTCGAATAGTGTATATATAAATATATATATATTGAATATTAATTACAGATTGAATATTTGAGTATTCGTGCACACAATTATTACATAGTCTTATTTTTTAGCTGTGTCTATGTATGTGCACACAGAAAACAGTGCCCGAGGGAGGCACACGGATGTCCACAAAGAGCCTCCGCGTACATCCTCTGACTTCACACAGACCCTCGCCCAGCACAACACATGCAAATGATAAACTTTCACTCTATGATGGTTAAACTTTGCAAACAATCCGTGAATCACATGCGTTCTGAACCGTATGGATCAACTCCCTATACTTGACATCACACATCCTGTGATGCGACTATCATGGATGTGCGCATTAAGATATCGATGCTAAAGCGATATATCATGCAGTCCTAATCAGTGTACAACAAATCTACAAAAGGGATTAATATCCATATCTGTTTTCAGATTGTAATTTACGTTAACACACAATACAGCAAAAGTCAACAAAAAGTAACAAAAGCATTAAACCCAGACAGATTTAGTATTTGATATCTCAGTCTCTCTGTGGTTGTGTAGTTCCTGCTGAACTGAGAGATTAAAGTGTGTGTCGTTGTTCTGCAGGTTGAGTAATTGTGGTGTCTCAGCTGAAGGTTGTGTTGCTCTGACTTCAGCTCTGAGATCAAACTCACACCTCAGAGAACTGGATCTGACTGAGAATATAATAGGAGATAAAGGTGTGAAGCTGCTCTCTGATGGACTGAAGGATCATCACTGTAAACTGGAGAAACTGGAGTAAGATCACACATTAATCTTTACTGAATCAAGAATAAAATTATTTTAAGAAATTATTCTCCTTTTGTTCAAATCATGATTTACATTAACACACAATAAAGCAAAAGTCAACAGAAAGTAACAAAAGCATTAAACCCACACAGATTTAGTATTTGATATCTCAGTCTCTCTGTGGTTGTGTAGTTCCTGCTGAACTGAGAGATTAAAGTGTGTGTCGTTGTTCTGCAGGTTGAGATGCTGTAATATCACAGCTGAAGGTTGTGCTGCTCTGACTTCAGCTCTGAGATCAAACTCACACCTCAGAGAACTGGATCTGTCTGAGAATATAATAAGGGCTAAAGGTGTGAAGCTGCTCTCTGATGGACTGAAGGATCCTCACTGTAAACTGGAGAAACTGGAGTAAGATCATACATTAATTTTTTTTATTATTGAAAATGACCAAAGACATGACATAACATATAGTAAGGGTGACAAAAAGGAGCAGAAATATACAAAAACCAAAACCAAACATACAAACAAGCAAAGAATGTGTAGTGCAAAAGATATTTCACAGCCTTCCAAACAAATTAAAAGTTATACTTTGTTATAAAACAGACACGTGTGTGCACGTGTCTAAGCGCACAAGAATAAAAGAGAAAAAAGAGGCGTTCACGTGCTGTCAGCACAGCTCTGTGTGTGCGCTCAGTAGAGGTCTGCACGGGCTTTAAACTGAAGCCCGAACCCGGCCCGTGCCCGAGATCATTTAACCCGGCCTGACCCGACCCGACCATTACATTTAAACGTTAAGCCCGAACCCGACCCAAACCCAAGGGCGTTCCTCACCGCAAATAACGTTACCATTTTTGCAACATGTTTGTAGCGGAGGGGGCTGGTTTAGTGAGGTCTGCACGATAAGAGTTGCCTTTTTTGCACCAGACATACTGCTGAAGAGAGAGAGAGTCAGGAGAGTAAGCAGCCTAGGTCAAGTGCAAATGATAAACTCCTCTGTCTGATTGCAATAATTGGCGTGGAGAGACGGAATAAAAGCCACTATAAACGAGGACTGAGGGAGAGAGAAGCTGAGGATTCGTGTGTTCGCTGGATGCTCTGGAGAGCCGTGGGGAAACTGTGTGGATAGTATCAGTTTATTATAACGCTGTGAACGCGACTGTATGCTTTGAAGTTGAAGAAACTAAATAAAACACGAGCCTAGCAGTCTTCTTCCTCCTTATTTACGAACATTGTTACAATGTTGTATTTAAATTTTGTCGAACAGTTGTAACGGTTTCTCTGAAACTCAAACTTTAAACTTCCAGAAGTTCACGCAGTGTTGCTAAACTATTTACACATATCCTTCTCAGTACGAGTTATGAAGGAAGAGAACGGCATCGACAGTTAATCATAATTCTTCCAGAGTGCAGCTTTTCCTGCATCATTGCATGAAACTGTGATTGGTTTTACCTCAGTCAATTTTTTGTTGTGTGCCTTGTGTGTGATGAAGGTGCTACTGGCAAATGTAACGCAAGTAACTAGCTCGGGAAAACTGTAATAATATTACCATTTTCAGACGAGTAATGCCTTACACTACCAGTTACTGAAAAAAGTAATATTATTACAGTAACGTGTTACTTTGTAATGCGTTACATCCAACACTGTTAATGTGTGACAAAACGTAGTTTGAAGACTTTTTCAGGCGATAATATAGTTATTTAAAGCTCAAATCAGTGCTTTATTTATAAATAGAGTGCCTATTTGAACATTTTATCTTGTTTTCGGATTTGTAAGATCCAGGCGATTAGCGGCTCTCAGCGATCATTAACCCCGGCGAGATCAGCCTTTCCTCGGCCAGTCCTTCTCACATTTGCCGCTGGCTCTGGTGTCTCGAGCTATAATTTGTATTTTGTAAATGTAATGGGCGATCTTTGGTCTCGTGGATCTATAATGATAGGATGTAGTGATAAGATGATGTATCATACAGCTCCGGATATCCACATACGGCCACGATAATCTTGTCCTCCATTGTTGTTCGGATTTATGGCGCCGCTTGTAAACACGTCACTTCTAGAGCAAGCTCCTGATTGGTTAACGCGCCTCATTCGCGCAAATCGCGCCACAGACATCACACATCCTGTGATGCGACTATCATGGATGTGCACATTAAGATATCGATGCTAAAGCGATATATCATGCAGTCCTAATCAGTGTACAACAAATCTACAAAAGGGATTAATATCCATATCTGTTTTCAGATTGTAATTTACGTTAACACACAATACAGCAAAAGTCAACAAAAAGTAACAAAAGCATTAAACCCAGACAGATTTAGTATTTGATATCTCAGTCTCTCTGTGGTTGTGTAGTTCCTGCTGAACTGAGAGATTAAAGTGTGTGTCGTTGTTTTGCAGGTTGAGTTGCTGTAAGATCACAGAGGAAGGTTGTGCTGCTCTGGCTTCAGCTCTGAGATCAAACTCACACCTCAGAGAACTGGATCTGACTGGGAATATAATAGGAGATAAAGGTGTGAAGCTGCTCTCTGATGGACTGAAGGATCCTCACTGTAAACTGGAGAAACTGAAGTAAGATCATACATTAATCTTTTTTATTATTGAAAATGACCAAAGACATGACATAACATAGTAAGGGTGACAAAAAGGAGCAGAAATATACAAAAACCAAAACCAAACATACAAACAAGCAAAGAATGTGTAGTGCAAAAGATATTTCACAGCCTTCCAAACAAATTAAAAGTTATACTTTGTTATAAAACAGACATGTGTGTGCACGTGTCTAAGCGCACAAGAATAAAAGAGAAAAAAGAGGCGTTCACGTGCTGTCAGCACAGCTCTGTGTGTGCGCTCAGTAGAGGTCTGCACGGGCTTTAAACTGAAGCCCGAACCCGGCCCGTGCCCGAGATCATTTAACCCGGCCTGACCCGACCCGACCATTACATTTAAACGTTAAGCCCGAACCCGACCCAAACCCAAGGTCCGTTCCTCACCGCAAATAACGTTACCATTTTTGCAACATGTTTGTAGCGGAGGGGGCTGGTTTAGTGAGGTCTGCACGATAAGAGTTGCCTTTTTTGCACCAGACATACTGCTGAAGAGAGAGAGAGTCAGGAGAGTAAGCAGCCTAGGTCAAGTGCAAATGATAAACTCCTCTGTCTGATTGCAATAATTGGCGTGGAGAGACGGAATAAAAGCCACTATAAACGAGGACTGAGGAGAGAGAGATGAGGATGTGTGTTCGCTGGATGCTCTGGAGAGCCGGGGAAACTGTGTGGATAGTATCAGTTTATTATAACGCTGTGAACGCGACTGTATGCTTTGAAGTTGAAGAAACTAAATAAAACACGAGCCTAGCAGTCTTCTTCCTCCTTATTTACGAACATTGTTACAATGTTGTATTTAAATATTGTCGAACAGGTGTAACGGTTTCTCTGAAACTCAAACTTTAAACTTCCAGAAGTTCACGCAGTGTTGATAAACTATTTACACATATCCTTCTCAGTACGAGTTATGAAGGAAGAGAACGGCATCGACAGTTAATCATAATTCTTCCAGAGTGCAGCTTTTCCTGCATCATTGCATGAAACTGTGATTGGTTGTACCTCAGTCATTTTTTGTGTTATTCATGGTTAATGTTTGCTTCCTGTCGTCTCCTGTGTTGTGACCGAAATAGCACACGAGAGCAGTGGCACATGTGCAAAACAGTTTTGTGATATAAATATAGCCTATCAAAATGATAATATAAAAGTTATATATATAGCCTATTATATATGCCTGTGTGTGTGTGTGTGTGTGTGAGCGCATGTTTAATCTGTGCATGTTGCCTACTTTCTCTCGCGTGCTCTTGGTCACAACACAGCAAACAGGCAAAGCAAGCAAACTATAACAGGCCTATAGCCGATTTATGTTTTCTTTGTTACAAAACCAAGCCCGACCCGAACCCGATGCTGTTCATTAAACATTAGCCTGAACCCGACCCTAAACCCGCAAGTTTTTCGGGACCCGTTGGTCTCGGGTCGGGTAGCAGACCTCTAGTGCACAGAAAACAGTGAGCGAAGGAGGCACACGGATGTCCACAAAGAGCCAAATATTTGATTCAATCTTTTTGTCAACTTGTTTTCTTTCATTTAGGACTGGTTTTGTGTTTCTATTTGCATCTGATTAACCGTAGGCCTCATTTATCTGAGACAGGCTTGTGCACAATTGATGTCAAAGACAGGATCTAGAATTACAATTCGAATTTGAATTAAAGGAAGCAGAAATGAAATTCAATAGAAATTCAAAGAAACTCATATACATGTCCATCTTGCCATAGCAGCTTCCTCTGCACCTGTTGAGAGAGTCTTTAGTGTTGCAGGAAAGACCTTCAGGGCTGTTCTTTGATTACTTTGAAATGAAAAAAACATTGGAACAAAACTAATTAAACACAGGGATGCAAACGGCTGAGGGGTAAAAAAGGTGAGAACATTGTGTGGATAGAAGTTGTTGTGTCTTATGTGGCAAAACAACCCTTTATAAAACACAAAAAGGATTCAATGGATGTGGGAGCTGAATACATAAACAAGACAAAAGCAAGAAGACAACAACTAGATAAAATGTATGTTGAAAATCATCTCAGCTTCTTTATTAACACTCAAAACTAATAACTGAAGATCCCACGAGTTACAAATGCATCAATATGGGATACTTTGTACACCCCCTCATAAGTTAAACCCTATTTCTGGCCTCATTTATCTGAGAATAGGCACTTCATCTTTTGAGGGAAATAAAAATTATTTATTAATAACTTTCTAAATATTAAATAAAATATGAAGAAAATGTGCACGGTTGATCACGTTGATCTACTTTATTGTTTAACCAGGACGTTTCTTTTGAAATGCTTTTATTTTGTACAAAATGGTTCAGAGTCACACTGGTGGTGTTCCTGGTCAATATGTAAATGTGTGCTTGCAAACAAAGAGCCCTTGGACCTGTACATGTGCGGATACATGCATGAACTGCATTTAATATCCATTCATCTATCTGACATTACCACATTCGAACACACACGCAAACACACGCACACTCACACACACACACACACACACACACAGACACACACACCACAGCTTCCAGACCAAATATTATGGCATTGTGTTGTGGGACTTTGATGTTCTCACAGAAGCAGACGAAAATGTACAAATATAGATGTTATAGCACAGACATGTATAAATGCCTCAAAGCTCCTTGCTTTTCTTGTTAATTTTGTTAGCACAATGGAAAAGAAGGTCTCTGTTCATGATGTTCTTCATCAGATCATTGATCAAGATACTCGTGAGGAGAAGGCAATGCAGGATGAATCTTGCGGTGACATTTTCAGATTAAACCTGCTGTAAACCCAGCCGAATCGTTCCAATGGAGGCTAATGATCCGCGGGTGAAGGTCATTGCTCGTTCAGTGTTTTAAGACGGGCAAAGGGATTTAATTCCAATTCCTCTTAATCTGACTCCATTTGATCATAATTTCAAATTTAGGTTAGAATGCCAATTGGTTATTTGGTAATTTATATTTAATAGTTAACAACACATTTATTTATTCTATTTAACCCTTTGTTAAAATTATATCCATTCAATTTATTACAATTACAATTTATTAACAGTCAGGTAAATATATAATGCCAATTACATAATCAATGCAAAGATAATCCAGATAATCCATACATAACCTCATATACTAATGAAGTAAAGAATAAAATATTTACCTGACATGTGAAAATTACATAAAGTTTCTCTTTGAAACATTGCTTTAAATATCAGACCAAGACAGAAACCTCACTCAAATGGAAACGTGTTAACAATGGGAATTAGCATTAATCAAGTCCTATAGACCTGTATTGATGACAGGAGGTAAAAGCCAATCGGCCAGAGAAACACCCACCATAATAGGCAAAATATCTCTAAACTCTTAAAACCTTTATTGATTTTTGGTTTACTTCTGTGGGGATGAGACCTTTTTACCAGTCGCACTGAGACATATCAAACGATATCAAACATGTATAATACTGTATAGTGAGAATTCACATTAAACAATTTAGATTTTGGGTGAATCCTGGAGGGTAGATGCAGGTGAAAGGAAAGGCGTGTAAATTTAAAGTCATTCATAGATGATTCACTCAGCGCAACGTCGTCTCGGATGGAGACGCTCACTGTATGAATGAGTTCACATGCTAATTTCTTTTATTTTCTCAGAGAGTCCTTGTTCCTCAATCAGACATTATGGCATATGCAAGCTTTTCCCAGTCTTACTGCCTTGCCTCATTCGTGGGAATGAAGACCAGGACAAAGGTCCATCTTTTGACCAGTGCCTACTCTCAGATAAATGAGGCCTACGGTTAATCAGAGGCAAATAGAAACACAAAACCGGTCCTAAATGAAACAAAACAAGTTGTCAAAAACATTGAATCCAATATTTGGTGATAATATAAAATAATGAGAGATTTATAAGCAATTTTTTGTAGGACAGTCATTTTCGACCAGCCCCAAAAAAGTTTGAATTTGTTTTATTTTTTTATTGATAAGTATTTATACCCGTGTAACAAAAGCATTAAACCCACACAGATTTAGTATTTGATATCTCAGTTTCTCTGTGGTTGTGTAGTTTCTGCTGAACTGAGAGATTAAAGTGTGTGTCGTTGTTCTGCAGGTTGAGTGATTGTAATATCACAGATGAAGATTGTGCTGCTCTGACTTCAGCTCTGAGATCAAACTCACACCTCAGAGAACTGGATCTGTCATGGAATATAATAGGAGATAAAGGTGTGAAGCTGCTCTCTGATGGACTGGAGGATCCTCACTGTAAACTGGAGAAACTGGAGTAAGATCACACATTAATCTTAACTGAGACAAGAATAATGTTGTTTTAACCCTTTAATTTCTACTGTATCATATTTGATCTAAATTATCAACATGATCAAAGACCTGTTGCACACAATCTACTACTTGCCTTCAGTTGTCTGGTTGAGAGTTTGTAGTTTTTTAGCAAGTAAAAGGCCTTTTATTGTAAATGTAAAATGTGTCCCTTCAGCTCGTGGTGTCAGGTTTATGGAAATGGAGGACCCAGATGCAGAGTGAACAAAGAATTTATTGACAGGACAGTTCAACAAGGCACAAGGGGGTAGTGGAGGAGTGACAGTCCAAACAGCAGGGCCAACAGGGAACAATGACAGGACAGATGAGGGTGACTGCTGGAACCAGCTCCAGGATACAGCCGGTCGAAGAACCACTGAGGACTGACCAGGCCAGGTAGATAGTAGAGGTGGAGACAGGGCAGGACCCAATGAAGCAGAGATCCATTACTTTCTGCTCACAGACTCAGAACCAGTCTAGCTACCAGGCAGAAGGAACCAGCAGGCAGAGAATCCCAGGGAGGAGGAACAAAACTGGCAAAACTAGAACACCAGTAAACAAATGATAAACTAAATATAACTGGAACTAGAAAGGGAAAAACAAAGAGAAACCAAAATAAAGACAGACACTCAACTAGACAAAAAATTCAGGAACAAAAGAACTGAAACATTTTTTATTCAAAGCTAGAAATATTGGAGACACTAGATCTTGTCTGACTTGACAAGATCTGCAAGAAACACATGCGTGTGCACACACTGAATATGTACATATAACAAACTAGCAAAGACAAGAGGGAAAAGAGCTCAATATAAAGGGATTAGCACATGAGGATCAGGGGAGCACAGTTAGTGAAACGAGGACTAGACCAGACTAAACAAGGGGGTGCGGTAACAGCAAACAAGGAGGCAGGACCAGAGGAGCACATGACAAACACAAAGAAAGACAGAGCCATGTGCTAAGACACAACACAAACATAGAAACATTGACCTCAAAAGACCTTCGTATTTGCAGTCATAAATTGAACCTTCGTGGACAAATTTGGGCATGAGGGTCTAATGTGTGATCCAAAAAATGTTTTCAAATAAATGTTATATCACTATCTTCGATAATATAAAAAATATCAATTTCAAGGTCATCAGATCATTGATCAAGATACTCGTGAGGAGAAGGCAATGCAGGATGAATCTTGCGGTGACATTTTCAGATTAAACCTGCTGTAAACCCAGCCGAATCGTTCCAATGGAGGCTAATGATCCGCGGTGAAGGTCATTGCTGCGTTCAGTGTTTTAAGATGGGCAAAGGGATTTAATTCCAATTCCTCTTAATCTGACTCCATTTGATCATAATTTCAAATTTAGGTTAGAATGCCTATTGGTTATTTGGTAATTTATATTTAATAGTTAACAACACATTTATTTATTCTATTTAACCCTTTGTTAAAATTATATCCATTCAATTTATTACAATTACAATTTATTAACAGTCAGGTAAATATATAATGCCAATTACATAATCAATGCAAAGATAATCCAGATAATCCATACATAACCTCATATACTAATGAAGTAAAGAATAAAATATATACCTGGCATGTGAAAATTACATAAGTTTCTCTTTGAAACATTGCTTTAAATATCAGACCAAGACAGAAACCTCACTCAAATGGAAACGTGTTAACAATGGGAATTAGCATTAATCAAGTCCTATAGACCTGTATTGATGACAGGAGGTAAAAGCCAATCGGCCAGAGAAACACCCACCATAATAGGCAAAATATCTCTAAACTCTTAAAACCTTTATTGATTTTTGGTTTACTTCTGTGGGGATGAGACCTTTTTACCAGTCGCACTGAGACATATCAAACGATATCAAACATGTATAATACTGTATAGTGAGAATTCACATTAAACAATTTAGATTTTGGGTGAATCCTGGAGGGTAGATGCAGGTGAAAGGAAAGGCGTGTAAATTTAAAGTCATTCATAGATGATTCACTCAGCGCAACGTCGTCTCGGATGGAGACGCCACTGTATGTAGGTTTTTTTATTTTTGTGGTATTTTTAATTTATTTACCTCTAAAAGTAACATATTTTTAGTGTAAAATATACCTATTTTTATGTTATATTTAATATTCGTTTAAAAAGTAATTAAAAAAAAACATTTTGGTGTTCTCACAACTAAAACCTAAAAATATGATGACTTTGGTGACATCTGGTGACCAATAATGGTATAATTTTTTTATATCAATAGCCACTAGATGGCATAGTATTCAATGGCTGCATATAGGCTGAACTCAGTAAACCTATGTTTTAAAGGATAGTTCACTTTGAAATTAAATTTTGATATGTTTTGGCTTACCTCATGGGCATCTGAGATGTAGGAGTATTTGTTTCCCCAGTAGTTTCAATTTTGATCATTTTAGGTCAAACCGTTCTTGTCTGTGCCTCTCACATAATGCACGTCTATGGTCACCACCTCAAAGAGCATACACAGAGAAGTCCAAATTAAACAATCCCCCATCGTAAGTACACACTGATGGCCTAAGACACGAAACCAGCGGTTTGTGTGAGAAAACCAATAGTATTTATATCGTTTTTACCTCTTGTACACACTATGTCCGACTGATCCGAAGACGCAGTGCAGTTTCCTGTTGTGACATTCGCCAGAACGCGCAAATGTCACAACAGGAAACACGCACGCGCTGGATCAGTCGGACGAGTGGTACAAGAGGTAAAAACGATATAAATACTGTTGGTATTTATTTATAAATACTGTTGGTAAGACACAAACCGCTGCTTTGTGTCTTAGGCCATCAGTGTGTACTTACGATGGGGATTGTTTAATTTGGACTTCTCTGTGTATGCTCTTTGAGGTGGTGACCATAGACCTGCATTATGTGAGGCACAGACAAGAACGGTTTGACCTAAAATGATCAAAATTGAAACTACTGAAACAAATACTCCTACATCTTGGATGCCCATAAGGTAAGCTAAAACATATCAAAATTTAATTTAAAAGTGAACTATCCCTTTAAGGAATTTAACTGCTATAAATATTTAAGTTTTAGATTTTATCACAAGTCAAAATTGTAAAAAATAAAATTAAAATAAAAGACCTCTGTGTTGGGTTAGACTATACAAAAATAACAAAACATGCTTTGAAAAATACATGCAATAAGGAAAAGACAAATAGGAGATGCTTTATTTTATACTTCAAAAAGGTTAATGGTACCAAACAGGTAAATATAAACAATAAACCTAACAATAACTCTCAATAATAATTTTTTTTTCAGCTACTTAACATTGTAGAATCGAGTCATTTATTTTTTGTGTGTTCAGGTGACAAATTTAGAAAAAGTAGCCAAGCCTTATGCCGCTCTGATTAATGGAAGTATTTTTTAAAAATAAAATAAAATGATTTTGCCCAGATTTGTCCCGAAGGTCTTAAACAAAGACATTACAGACAGAACCCTGACACGTGGTTCACTGTCTTTGCTGTGAAATCTTTACTGTTTTTTTTATTATTAAGTTAACATAAGATTAATTTTTATATTTACATGTACATTATTTCATATTAATATTTCAAAATGATAATTTTCTGGACTGAAGCGACTTTTTTTATTATTATTATTTTTTTTTTTTAGGTTTACTTGATTACCATGTTCAAATGTGTAAAATATGATCCGTCAGGCTTTGAGGAAGGTTGTTAATCTCTCAATCATCATTGTATTGCATTGCGTTATACGTTTTAAAACTACAGAGCTTTGATCATGAAACTAAGCATTTAAGTATTATCTTACTAAGACATGTTATTGACAGATAAAGAGTGACGACTGATATGTATTTTATGTCAGTGGTTCTCAACTCTGATCCTGGAGACCCACCGCTCTGCACAAACTGTGAGCTGAACTGAGAGATTAAAGTGTGTGTCGTTGTTCTGCAGGTTGAGATGCTGTAAGATCACAGATGAAGGTTGTGCTGCTCTGGCTTCAGCTCTGAGATCAAACTCACACCTCAGAGAACTGGATCTGTCTGAGAATATAATAGAAGATAAAGGTGTGAAGCTGCTCTCTGATGGACTGAAGGATCCTCACTGTAAACTGGAGAAACTGAAGTAAGATCATACATTAATCTTTTTTATTATTGAAAATGACCAAAGACATGACATAACATAGTAAGGGTGACAAAAAAAGAAATATACAAAAACCAAAACCAAACAAACAAACAAGCAAAGAATGTAGTGCAAAAGATATTTCACAGCCTTCCAAACTAATTAAAAGTTATACTTTGTTATTAAACAGACATGTGTGTGCACGTGTCTAAGCGCACAAGAATAAAAGAGAAAAAAGAGGCGTTCACATGCTGTCAGCACAGCTCTGTGTGTGCGCTCAGTAGAGGTCTGCACGGGCTTTAAACTGAAGCCCAAACCCGGCCCGTGCCGAGATCATTTAACCCGGCCTGACCCGACCCGACCATTACATTTAAACGTTAAGCCCGAACCCGACCCAAACCCAAGGTCCGTTCCTCACCGCAAATAACGTTACCATTTTTGCAACATGTTTGTAGCGGAGGGGGCTGGTTTAGTGAGGTCTGCACGATAAGAGTTGCCTTTTTTGCACCAGACATACTGCTGAAGAGAGAGAGAGTCAGGAGAGTAAGCAGCCTAGGTCAAGTGCAAATGATAAACTCCTCTGTCTGATTGCAATAATTGGCGTGGAGAGACGGAATAAAAGCCACTATAAACGAGGACTGAGGGAGAGAGAAGCTGAGGATTCGTGTGTTCGCTGGATGCTCTGGAGAGCCGTGGGGAAACTGTGTGGATAGTATCAGTTTATTATAACGCTGTGAACGCGACTGTATGCTTTGAAGTTGAAGAAACTAAATAAAACACGAGCCTAGCAGTCTTCTTCCTCCTTATTTACGAACATTGTTACAATGTTGTATTTAAATATTGTCGAACAGGTGTAACGGTTTCTCTGAAACTCAAACTTTAAACTTCCAGAAGTTCACGCAGTGTTGATAAACTATTTACACATATCCTTCTCAGTACGAGTTATGAAGGAAGAGAACGGCATCGACAGTTAATCATAATTCTTCCAGAGTGCAGCTTTTCCTGCATCATTGCATGAAACTGTGATTAGTTGTACCTCAGTCATTTTTTGTGTTATTCATGGTTAATGTTTGCTTCCTGTCGTCTCCTGTGTTGTGACCGAAATAGCACACGAGAGCAGTGGCACATGTGCAAAACAGTTTTGTGATATAAATATATCAAAATGATAATATAAAAGTTATATATAGCCTATTATATATGCCTGTGTGTCTGTCTGTGTGTGTGCGCGCATGTTTAATATGTGCATGTTGCCTACTTTCTCTCGCGTGCTCTTGGTCACAACACAGCAAACAGGCAAAGCAAGCAAACTATAACAGGCCTATAGCCGATTTATGTTTTCTTTGTTACAAAACCAAGCCCGACCCGAACCCGATGCTGTTCATTAAACATTAGCCTGAACCCGACCCTAAACCCGCAAGTTTTTGGGACCCGTTGGTCTCGGGTCGGGTAGCAGACCTCTAGTGCACAGAAAACAGTGAGCGAAGGAGGCACACGGATGTCCACAAAGAGCCAAATATTTGATTCAATCTTTTTGTCAACTTGTTTTCTTTCATTTAGGACTGGTTTTGTGTTTCTATTTGCATCTGATTAACCGTAGGCCTCATTTATCTGAGACAGGCTTGTGCACAATTGATGTCAAAGACAGGATCTAGAATTACAATTCGAATTTGAATTAAAGGAAAAAGAATTGAAATTCAATAGAAATTCAAAGAAACTCATATACATGTCTATCTTGCCATAGCAGCTTCCTCTGCACCTGTTGAGAGAGTCTTTAGTGTTGCAGGAAAGACCTTCAGGGCTGTTCTTTGATTACTTTGAAATGAAAATAACATTGGAACAAAACTAATTAAACACAGGGATGCAAACGGCTGAGGGGTAAAAAAGGTGAGAACATTGTGTGGATAGAAGTTGTTGTGTCTTATGTTGGGCAAAACAACCCTTTATAAAACACAAACCGGATTCAATGGATGTGGGAGCTGAATACATAAACAAGACAAAAGCAAGAAGACAACAACTAGATAAAATGTATGTTGAAAATCATCTTAGCTTCTTTATTAACACTCAAAACTAGTAACTGAAGATCCCACGAGTTACAAATGCATCAATATGGGATACTTTGTACACCCCCTCATAAGTTAAACCCTATTTCTGGCCTCATTTATCTGAGAGTAGGCACTTCATCTTTTGAGGGAAATAAAAATTATTTATTAATAATTTTCTAAATATTAAATAAAATATGAAGAAAATGTGCACGGTTGATCACGTTGATCTACTTTATTGTTTAACCAGGACGTTTCTTTTGAAATGCTTTTATTTTGTACAAAATGGTTCAGAGTCACACTGGTGGTGTTTCTGGTCAATATGTAAATGTGTGCTTGCAAACAAAGAGCCCTTGGACCTGTACATGTGCGGATACATGCATGAACTGCATTTAATACCAAATATTATGGCAGACGAAATTGTACAAATATAGATGTTATAGCACAGACATGTATAAATGCCTCAAAGCTTCTTGCTTTTCTTATTCATTTTGTTAGCACAATGGAAAAGAAGGTCTCTCTTCTTCATCAGATCATTGATCAAGATACTCGTGAGGAGAAGGCAATGCAGGATGAATCTTGCGGTGACATTTTCAGATTAAACCTGCTGTAAACCCAGCCGAATCGTTCCAATGGAGGCTAACGATCCGCGGGTGAAGGTCATTGCTCGTTCAGTGTTTTAAGATGGGCAAAGGGATTTAATTCCAATTCCTCTTAATCTGACTCCATTTGATCATAATTTCAAATTTAGGTTAGAATGCCAATTGGTTATTTGGTAATTTATATTTAATAGTTAACAACACATTTATTTATTCTATTTAACCCTTTGTTAAAATTATATCCATTCAATTTATTACAATTACAATTTATTAACAGTCAGGTAAATATATAATGCCAATTACATAATCAATGCAAAGATAATCCAGATAATCCATACACTGTAAAAAATTGTGCTGTAAAATAACGGTAATCTACTGGCAGCAGGGTTTCCAGCAATGTACTGTTAATTTACAGCCCTCTACTGTTAATTTACAGCTCTCCTTTTTTACAGTATGTTACTGTAATAATACCATGAAATGAACTCTCTTCATTTGGAAAACTGATCGCTTAAAACAGTTCCCATTTTAAAACAAGTATTTATATGGTGTTTGTATGCGGTAAACTTATTTCATTTGAATCCACTGAAAAAGAACATTTCTTAATATAAATATAAACTGTAATGAGTAGTGAAATACTTAAGAAATATGACTTTAACTTCAATCTTTGCAGTTCATCATTAGCAATAGCACAGAGCCAAATCAACAATCAGCTCATAACTGCATCAGCAAACACAGCCACTGCCTTTAAATAAAGCATCAGACAGCATATCATCAGTGTTTCTCTGCTCATCCTGGACTGAAGCACAGGCGCTACTCTCCAGCACAATGGTGACCCAAAAACTAATTCATTAAACTAAGATCTCTTCTATATCATCTTCTGCAACAACACATAAACACAGATCATTTGAATATTTACTCTCCTTATCAGTTACTGACTTTGCACAACTTTTTTCTATTAACTTTCACTAATATTTCAGTGAAAATATCTTGAATCATCTGGTAAATCTGACTGTTATGTTTCACAGTATATTGCTGTTTTTCCTTGATTTAACGGTAATAACTGCAGGATTACGATGGAAACCCTGCTGCCAGTATTTAACCGTTAAATTACAGGGACTTCCGTAAATTAATTTACAGTTGCTTACCGTTATTTTACGTTTCACTCTGGGGTTTTTTCATCTTATCCCTTTAAGCCTTTAAACCCCACAGCAAAATCTTCAGTTTTAAATGAACACTTACATGTGTCCACACTACAGAGTGTTAGAGGAATTGAAGCGGTGTTAAAGTTAATGAGATAATTATGGGATTAATTGAGTGATAATTGAGAATTAGTGATAAACACCTTCAGAATCACTGAAGGAAAGAGAAACACAAGCACTACAACTGACTTCAGCCACAGCTTTAGATGAAATCAACTGAAGATAAAAGAAGACATTAAATCTCTGAAGATCTCAGCAGAGGAGGATTAAACAACTCCACAAACAGCATTACCAGCTTCACACATTACTAACCACACTGACTTTATTTCTGTCACACGTCTACAGAAGCTCTTATTGAGATTAACAGATCTTTTGGTGTTGATGTTTAATTGATAATGTTTGGTCACCATTATGGTGATCAGTGTTTGCTTCAGTTGGGATCTTGACCCTTGACTTTGCAATGGTTTTGTGTGGCTGCTGTATCTGGGTTTCTTAGATACATTTGTTATAGCAAGGAATAGCCATGAAAAACTGTGAACAGGTGTCACTGGTTATGTTTTGCTTATGACATAATCATAATGGGATGCTTAGTGTGTTAGTCTATCCCCTAAACAAACCCATTGTTTTAATAATACATAGTTTTAACTTTTTGTTATGCGATATCAATCGGTGAGACTTGCAAAATATCAAGCAGTGATAAGGAATCAGTTATGAAGGATTTTTTAAACTCATGATTTTCAAAAATGGTTTAATCTGTGGTGTGTTTCAGACAGACATAGACATGAAGAATCAGCATATGAATCTCAACAATGGTGACAATAAACACAACAGATGAACAGATCAACTCATCAACTTCACAAAACACTACTAAAAGTCAACACAAAAACAACACCAAAAATAAAGGTAAACAGTGAGAATTAAAGGAAATAACCAGGCTATTCAGCAGCATAATTTATTCATACCGCAATGCATGCTGGGAGTCATGGACGATTTTTAACAACGCTGGTACCCAGCATGCATTGCTGCATTACACTTTGATGGTCACCATTGTTGAGATTCATACGCCAATTCTTGATGTCTATGTGAATCTGAAATGCAATGATGTTCAAAATGTTACTGCCACAAACTGTGTTCATGCTTTTCAAATGATCTGACTGTTGTCACAGTGACTGATCTCATGCTGTAAAATGTCATACCTTAAAAAAATTAAAAAAAAATAAAACATATTCTAGATTAAACCTTGAATAATCTCAGTGAAGCAGACCATTAATAAATAGTCAACATCATCTTTTATGTTTCCTCTCAGCTTTGTGTGCTTTAACAAATGTATTTAAAACACATCATTAAAGCAGCAAGAGAAACACTAATGTTGGTATCAAGGGTCAAGAGCCCAACTAAAGCAAACACTGATCACCATAATGGTAACGTCAAAAGAAACCATAAAACAACCTCTGTTAATCCTCAATAAGAGCTTCTGTAGACGTCTGACAGAAATAAAGTCAGTGTGGTTAGTAATGTGAAGCTGGTAATGCTGTTTGTGGAGTTGTTTAATCCTCCTCTGCTGAGATCTTCAGAGATTTAATGTCTTCTTTTATCTTCAGTTGATGAAATCAACTTTTTTTCTGTTCATGTTTCTCTTTCCTTCAGTGATATCAGCTGGTGTTCATCAGTGTGAGTTCACTCTGTCTAGTGGTCTATATCAGTACACTAGTGTGGGAATAGTGAATGAGGGTATAGGGTGTGATTTGGAGCACAGCCTCTGTGTGTCGACTTGAGTGCTGTTAATTCACAGTATATTCCCGTTGTCCTTTTCTCGAAAATGAAAATATTACCCAGATTGCATTGTTTTCTACAGTATATTACTGTTTTATTGGAAAACAGCATGTTACTGTCAAAATTTGGCCGTTATTTTACAGCATTTTTTACAGTGTACATAACCTCATATACTAATGAAGTAAAGAATAAAATATATACCTGACATGTGAAAATTACATAAAGTTTCTCTTTGAAACATTGCTTTAAATATCAGACCAAGACAGAAACCTCACTCAAATGGAAACGTGTTAACAATGGGAATTAGCATTAATCAAGTCCTATAGACCTGTATTGATGACAGGAGGTAAAAGCCAATCGCCAGAGAAACACCATAATAGGCAAAATATCTCTAAACTCTTAAAACCTTTATTGATTTTTGGTTTACTTCTGTGGGGATGAGACCTTTTTACCAGTCGCACTGAGACATATCAAACGATATCAAACATGTATAATACTGTATAGTGAGAATTCACATTAAACAATTTAGATTTTGGGTGAATCCTGGAGGGTAGATGCAGGTGAAAGGAAAGGCGTGTAAATTTAAAGTCATTCATAGATGATTCACTCAGCGCAACGTCGTCTCGGATGGAGACTCACTGTATGAATGAGTTCACATGCTAATTTCTTTTATTTTCTCAGAGTCCTTGTTCCTCAATCAGACATTATGGCATATGCAAGCTTTTCCCAGTCTTACTGCCTTGCCTCATTCGTGGGAATGAAGACCAGGACAAAGGTCCATCTTTTGACCAGTGCCTACTCTCAGATAAATGAGGCCTACGGTTAATCAGAGGCAAATAGAAACACAAAACCGGTCCTAAATGAAACAAAACAAGTTGTCAAAAACATTGAATCCAATATTTGGTGATAATATAAAATAATGAGAGATTTAAAAGCAATTTTTTGTAGGACAGTCATTTTCGACCAGCCCCAAAAAAGAATTTGAATTTGTTTTATTTTTTTATTGGTATTTATACCCGTGTAACAAAAACATTAAACCCAGACAGATTTAGTATTTGATATCTCAGTCTCTCTGTGGTTGTGTAGTTTCTGCTGAACTGAGAGATTAAAGTGTGTGTCGTTGTTCTGCAGGTTGAGTTGGTGTCATATCACAGCTGAAGATTGTGCTGCTCTGACTTCAGCTCTGAGATCAAACTCACACCTCAGAGAACTGGATCTGACATGGAATATAATAGGAGATAAAGGTGTGAAGCTGCTCTCTGATGGACTGAAGGATCCTCACTGTAAACTGGAGAAACTGATGTAAGATCATACATTAATCTTTACTGAGACAAGAATAATGTTGTTTTAACCCTTTAATTTCTACTGTATCATATTTGATCTAAATTATCAACATGATCAAAGACCTGTCACAATCTACTACTTGCCTTCAGTTGTCTGGTTGAGAGTTTGTAGTTTTTTAGCAAGTAAAAGGCCTTTTATTGTAAATGTAAAATGTGTCCCTTCAGCTCATGGTGTCAGGTCTATGGAAATGGAGGACCCAGATGCAGAGTGAACAAAGAATTTATTGACAGGACAGTTCAACAAGGCACAAGGGGGTAGTGGAGGAGTGACAGTCCAAACAGCAGGGCCAACAGGGAACAATGACAGGACAGATGAGGGTGACTGCTGGAACCAGCTCCAGGATACAGCCGGTCGAAGAACCACTGAGGACTGACCAGGCCAGGTAGATAGTAGAGGTGGAGACAGGGCAGGACACAATGAAGCAGAGATCCATTACTTTCTGCTCACAGACTCAGAACCAGTCTAGCTATCAGGCAGAAGGAACCAGCAGGCAGGGAATCCCAGGGAGGAGGAACAAAACGGGCAAAACTAGAATGATAAACTAAATATAACTGGAACTAGAAAGGGAAAAACAAAGAGAAACCAAAATAAAGACAGACACTCAACTAGACAAAAAATTCGGGAACAAAAGAACTGGAACATTTTTTATTCAAAGCTAGAAATATTGGAGACACTAGATCTTGTCTGACTTGACAAGATCTGCAAGAAACACATGCGTGTGCACACACTGAATATGTACATATAACAAACTAGCAAAGACAAGAAGGAAAAGAGCTCAGTATAAAGGGATTAGCACATGAGGATCAGGGGAGCACAGTTAGTGAAACGAGGACTAGACCAGACTAAACAAGGGGGCGCGGTAACAGCAAACAAGGAGACGGGACGAGAGGAGCACATGACAAACACAAAGAAAGACAGAGCCATGTGCTAAGACACAACACAAACATAGAAACATTGACCTCAAAAGACCTTCGTATATGCAGTCATAAATTGGACCTTCGTGGACAAATTTGGGCATGATCCAAAAAATGTTTTCAAATAAATGTTATATCACTATCTTCGATAATATAAAAATATCAATTTGTGCAGGTTTTTTTATTTTTGTGGTATTTTTAATTTATTTACCTCTAAAAGTAACATATTTTTAGTGTAAAATATACCTATTTTTATGTTATATTTAATCGTTTAAAAAAGTAATAAAAAAAACATTTTGGTGTTCTCACAACTAAAACCTAAAAATATGATGACTTTGGTGACATCTGGTGACCAATAATGGTATATATTTTTTTTTATATCAATAGCCACTAGATGGCATAGTACTCAATGGCTGCACATAGGCTGAACTCAGTAAACCAATGTTTTAAGGAATTTAACTCCTATAAATATCTAAGTTTTAGATTTTATCACAAGTCAAAATTGTAAAAATAAAATTAAAAAAAAAAGACCTCTGTGTTGGGTTAGACTATACAAAAATACCAAAACATGCTTAGAAAAATACATGCAATAAGGAAAAGACAAGTAGGAGATTATTTATTTTATACTTCAAAAAGGTTAATGGTACCAAACAGGTAAATATAAACAATAAACCTAACAATAACTCTCAATAATAATTTTTTTTTCAGCTACTTAACATTGTAGAATCGAGTCATTTATTTTTTGTGTGTTCAGGTGACAAATTTAGAAAAAGTAGCCAAGCCTTATGCCGCTCTGATTAAGGGAAGTTTAAAAAAAAAAAAAAAAAAAGGATTTTGCCCAGATTTGTCCCGAAGGTCTTAAACAAAGACAATACAGACAGAACCCTGACACGTGGTTCACTGTCTTTGCTGTGAAATCTTTACTGTTTTTTTATTAAGTTAACATAAGAATAACTTTCATATTTGCATTTACATTATTTTATATTAATATTTCAAAATGATAATTTTCTGGACTGATGCAAGTTTTTTATTATTATTATTTTTTTTTTTTTAGGTTTACTTGATTACCATGTTCAAATGTGTCAAATATGATCCGTCAGGCTTTGAGGAACTGTTATTTGTTCATCTCTCAATCATCATTGTATTGCATTGCGTTATATGTTTTAAAACTACAGAGATTTGATCATGAAACTAAGCATTTAAGTATTATCTTACTAAGACATGTTATTGAAAGATAAAGAGTGACGACTGATATTTATAGGTATTTTATGTCAGTGGTTCTCAACTCTGATCCTGGAGACCCACCGCTCTGCACAAACTGTGAGCTGAACTGAGAGATTAAAGTGTGTGTCGTTGTTCTGCAGGTTGAGATACTGTGAGATCACAGATGAAGGTTGTGTTGCTCTGACTTCAGCTCTGAGATCAAACTCACACCTCAGAGAACTGAATCTGACTGGGAATAATCTAACACATGCAAGTGTGAAGGGTCTCTCTGCTCTAAAAGATGATCCACATTATAAACTGGAGACACTGCAGTAAGTATTGATTCATATCATATATAATATAATGTCATTTGAACTGGTCAATCCTCTGAACATTAATGCATATGTTACTGTGTTTTATTTTACTGACAGGATATGAATGATGGTGAATATGGAGCCACTATAGAGACATTATCATCAACACTGAAGTCACATGACCTTTACTGGACTTTACTGTATATAAATGTACATTATTTTTGTATAATATCTAAAAGTCTTACTCATTCATTAGTGAACTGCTTTTTATCAGCCATCTCTGTGAAGTGAGCAGCTCAACACAATCACTACATTAACAGTCAATGAACTTCAGAGCTGGGTTTCATCTGTGTTTCAGGAACCGGATGCTTAGGGTTTAATGATGATGATGATGATTATTATGATGATGATGCTTTTAATGTCTGTCAAATGTCTTCCTGAGATTCATCTGAAGTGGATATTTGCCACTGGCATATTATTAATTGTCTGTCTTTGTGTTGGTGTGTGAAAGGCAAATGGTTAAGGTGCAAATGTGTGTCATCACATGATCACATCACCTCGAGTTAGCCTGTATCTCTTATTATATAACAAAATATTAATTAGAAAGATGCTACTTAAATTATGTTTATGTAAAATTTGGTAAAATACGTTATATATATGGCTCCAGCGAGATCTGTCGTTAAAGGGCCAAAGCTGAGGGCCTGTTAGGGTTAACATTCGCTGCTCTTTCTTTGGGTGTCAACACCGCCATTCTTAAAACAAGTGATACAATTCTCCTCAACTTTGGAAGAATAAAACTCATTTTGTTAGAAAATCTGTACTTATGAACACCATTGAGAAGGGGAGTTAAACTTTCCTGATTTTACCACTTTTAACAACACCTTCAAAATAAATTGGATGAAGAACTTTATTAATAATCCCTGTTCTATCTAGAATCTGATCCCTAATGTTATTTTCTCAGAACGAGGCGGTTTACAATTCTTATTAACCTGTAATTATAACATAATGAAAATCAAATGATCCCTTTTCCATAGGCAAATGTTATTAGCGCGGTCCCTCATTCTTAAACACAGTTTTACACCTCACTCGTATATCATTAGGAATAATAAGGACCTACTGTATAAACATAACATCTCTTTTCTGTGGGAGTTGGTTTAAAAACATTATTATTTTTGTATCTAAACTTTTTTAATCAAAATGGTTCGATCTGTAATGATTCTGAGTTCCTAAAGCATGGGATTCCTGTTACTCCAAAAGAGTTTGCCCTTGTGGCGGATGCAGAGCCAGATCTTGTGCTTTATAAAGGGTTTTCTTTCTGTTGGTAAACAGTTCTTCATCAAAATCAATAAGAAAACTACAGTCTTGTTTCAGGAGGAGGCTGTCTCTGTGTACTTTCTCACTGGAAGGGTTTTGTAAGTGATATTCCCTGGAAGGAAGTTTGGACATTGCCTCACAAATACCTGATAACTAACAATTAATGAGAAATGACCTTTAAGTTCATTCATAGGTTTGACCCATATATGTGCTCTCTCAAAAGACTCAAGAATGATATTTGTACCTTCTGTTCTTTCTGTTTGGAGAAACCTGAATCTACTTTACATTTATTTAGGATTTGCTCTCTCACAGTGACATTTTGCTGTGATTTATGTGATTTTATCAAATGTTATGTAAATAATTTTGTATTTGCAGATAGAAATGTAACTTCTGGTTTTAATAAAGAAAAAATATTTTTATTTTATAAATCTTATTTTTCTGTAAGTCAAATGTCATAAATATTCATATATGTAAATGTTATATCTGCAAACCACTTTTTTGTTTTTAAACTGGAGATGAACATGTATTGTAAATCCACTGAGTTCTCTAAAAAATGTAAAAGATACAGTTCACTTGGCATTTAATCTGGACTGAAAGACTGAAGGACATTGGCTTATTATTGCATTGTTATGGTATGACAATGATGAATATATATATATACATTGTTATTGTTTTATTTTTTTAAAGCCCGTATCTCTTCAGAAACAGCTTGTGCTACACCTGAGTATTTACATTGAATTCTTTTTAGCACAAACACGACATGTTTATATGTAAATTAGGCCAGTTAGATCGCATCTACAGAAGAGACAGCGATATTTGCTCACAGTCACAGAATTGTAGATGTTTGTATTTAGTCATTAAATAAATTAAGTTCACAGTAAATTCCCCAGTGTTGAATTAACACCGGTGTTAATATGGAAGGTGGTCGGTGTTCATATGGGAACCACCAGCAGGGTGTTAAAGTAACACTGAAGCAGTGTTAGAGTTAATGAGATACTTAAGTGATTAATTGAGTGATGATTATTTGATTATTGAAGACATCTGATGATAATGAGCAGAATCACTGAAGAGAAACACAAGAACTACAACTGACTTCAGCCTCAGCTTTAGATGAAATCAACTGAGAAGACATTAAATCTCTCTTATTACAAACCACACTGACTTTATTTCTATCAGACGTCTATAGAAGCTCTTATTGAGAATTAACTGGTTTATATGCTGATGTTTTATCAAAAATGTTTGGTCACCATTATGGAGATCAGTGTTTCCTTTAGCTGGGCAGTTTGACTCTTGGCTCTTTGTAGTCATCTTAACAGTTTTTACAAAAACATAATTTGCTGCAAAGGAGGCTTAAAACCAAAATTATCAGGTGATATAATTATCATCATGAAGAAAAAATAATGACTAAACCCATTTCTGAGAAAAACTGATAATGTGTCAATAGCTTTTCACCATAAATGCTACACTGCCATTGATCAGTCAGCTTAAATTTAGATTTTTAAACTAAATTTGGGTGGATGGGGTGGCACATAGAAACATCAAGAATCATCATATGAATCTCAACAATTGTGACATGCTGCAATGCATGCTGGGAGTCATGAGTGTTATACTATGGTGGCTCCCAGCATGCATTGTGGCGGAAGCAAGTCACCGTTATTGAGATTCATATGCTGATTTTTGATCTTTCTGTGTGTCTAAAGTGGGTTTAAATAACAATTCAGAATATTTTATCTCTGGCAAAAAGTGATTACTGGGGAAAACCTACTAATAGCAAATAACTAGTTTACTTCTTTTTTCATTGTACAAAAACTTTTTCTTTTTTTGACGTTGAAAGATAGATCTCTTGATCATCATTGTTTATGGTCTCTTTTGCAGTGATTTGCATAATTCTGTAAACACTGTTACAAAAACCACAAACTGACATAAAACACCAACCTTATTCTCAAAAAGACCTGTAGATAAATGACAAATAAAGTCAGTGTGGTTTGTAATAAGAGAGATTTAATGTCTTCTCAGTTGATTTCATCTAAAGCTGTGGCTGAAGTCAGTTGTAGTTCTTGTGTTTCTCTTCAGTGATTCTGCTCATTATCATCAGATGTCTTCAATAATCAAACAATCATCACTCAATTAATCTCTTAATTATCTCATTAACTCTAACACTGCTTCAGTGTTACTTTAACACCCTGCTGGTGGTTCCCATATGAACACCGATCGGTGTTAATTCAACACCGGGGGATTTACTGTGCTATGGCTACACAATCTCAGCAGTCAAACTAATAATTAAGATTGTAGCCGCAAAAATAACCCGAGCAATAATAACATGAGTGAATATTACTTTAGTTATTTAAGAAAATAAGTTAAAAACGCTACCGAACACAAACAGAAGATATAACAGAATTACAAACAAGATAGTAGGCAAATGCTGACAAAAGTGTCCTTTATTGACAGTATATTCTGTGTTTTCTGTGATAAACTTATAAGAATAATACCATAAATATGAAAATAAGGGAATAAATCCGATCGATGTGCTCGGCGCTCTTCTCCTCTTCCTGTCACTCAATCCTCGCGCTCTATCATCTACACTCCTGCCTGCGAACTGCGGAAGTAGAAGTCGGCAGACAGGCTTTAATAAAGCGTTTTTGTATAGTTGATCAATCTAATATTCATCCATCTTTATTGACATTTAAAGACTGTTTAATGACTCTGTAGCGGGCAGAAGACACTGTTTCAAGGATTTAAAGGTAAGTCGTTGTCTGTTGTGTTTTCTTCTGATGTTTATATGACGTGTTTAATAATATTCGCCTTTTATTACTGTCATAAGAAGTTCATATATTAATGTTTTAAACATTCGTCAGATGTGTTAAAATCAGTTTAACATCAGTTGAAAGGAGTCTTCCTTCTGTTTAAATGTTTTAAAGCGTCAGATGTGTTTTTTTTTTCTGGTTGTGATCCGGTCATCTTTATTAATAAAACTCTTTATTATATTGTTTCAAAGCAGCTTCGCAGTAATAAATAAGATACTGGATGTGATTAAGCTTTTGATTAGGCTTTCTCTGCAGGCATGAGTTTTAATGTCATTCACAGATGTGAGTCTCTTGACTGTCACGTGGTGTGTATAGAGATAAACACAGTCCTGAACTGTGTTCTCTGATCTCCCAGCATGCAGTGCACAGCCTCCTCTCCTCATGAGCTCCCGCAGACGGGTGGCGATCGGGCCAAACTCATCCAACTGCCCGCCAAGGACTCGTCCTCCATAGACAGCGCCTCTGAGCTGGGCAGCCCCAGAGCTCTGACCTTTGACCTGCTGAACATGGTGATCTGCTTCAAGCGGATGGGCATCTTCCTGGAGCCCGTCACAGACACGCTGGAGGTGCTGCGGTACCTGCTCGGGTGAGAAATCACACTGACTGCACTGACACACGTCTCGCTCTGCTTCTGCCTGTGCTTTAGGCGACTGTGATTCTTCAGAAGGCTTGTGTATAACGCATCTCTGAGTGATTTGAGCTGCTGTATGTTCCCAGTGTTCAGCTCTAAAGCTTTGTGTTTTAGGTGGAGGATGCCGCTGTGCTCCCTGATGAGCTGCGTTCTGCTCAACATCCTCTTCCTCACGCTGAGTGAAGGTGAGACACGAGTAGATGGCCATAAATTATGTGTCCATGTGCACAAATATTCTCACACAGGAACAGTTGTGGCATAATAAGTGAGCTTAAGCCTATAAAGCCGACTGTATTATATTAGATACACACATTTCTGAGGGCATTAAAGGGATAGTTCACTTAGAAATTAAATTTTGATATGTTTTAGCTTACCTCATGGGCATCCGAGATGTAGGAGTATTTGTTTCCCCAGTAGTTTCAATTTTGATCATTTTAGGTCAAACCGTTCTTGTCTGTGCCTCACATAATGCAGGTCTATGGTCACCACCTCAAAGAGCATACACAGAGAAGTCCAAATTAAACAATCCCCCATCGTAAGTACACACTGATGGCCTAAGACACGAAACCAGCGGTTTGTGTGAGAAAACGAACAAACTAAAGCCAGAACGCGCAAATGTCACAACAGGAAACACGCACGCGCGCCCTCGGATCAGTCGGACGTAGTGGTGTACAAGAGGTAAAAACGATATAAATACTGTTGGTTTTCTCACACAAACCGCTGGTTTCGTGTCTTAGGCCATCAGTGTGTACTTACGATGGGGGATTGTTTAATTTGGACTTCTCTGTGTATGCTCTTTGAGGTGGTGACCATAGACCTGCATTATGTGAGGCACAGACAAGAACGGTTTGACCTAAAATGATCAAAATTGAAACTACTGGAGAAAACAAATACTCCTACATCTCGGATGCCCATGAGGTAAGCCAAAACATATCAAAATTTAATTTCAAAGTGAACTATCCCTTTAAATGATCAACATGATGAAAACTTTGCTGTAAAACCTGTTGCTCTCAATCTACCTCAGTGCTTCTGTTGAGGAAGGGTTATTTGTTCATCTCTCAATCATCATTGTATTGCATTGTGTTATATGTTTTATATAATTACAGAGCTTTGATCATGAGACTAAGCATTTAAATATCATCTGACTAAAACATGTTGTTGGCAGATTTTGGGCGCATGGTCTGAAGCGCATTGCACAGATTGGTTCATTTGGTCCGGACCAAAAAACAAACACAAAACAAATACAGGTCCTTCTAAAAAAATTAGCATATTGTGATAAAAGTTCATTATTTTCCATAATGTAATGATAAAAATTAAACTTTCATATATTTTAGATTCATTGCACACCAACTGTAAATAACACAAAAAACACTGCGCTATTGATTTTAGAGCAGGTTTGTGTTGGTCAATGGCGCAGCCGTTTTCAATACCTCAAAATAGCAACGCGCCATCAATGCTCCTGAACACGCCTGTGCCTGAGAAACACCTGCGTCGCGTCTGAGATCGCATTGCGCCGGCTGTATGATAGGGACCATGGAGTGGCGACTTGTATTTATATGCATTTTATGCAAGTGTCTGTTGTACTGTTTTACAGATCTAATAAATAAATGCATTAAATATTGATTTAACTTTAAATTATTTTATTAGTTGATAAGAAAAAGTGATGTTTGTAACATGAAGAGAAGATGAAGTCAAAGTCCCTCTGTCTCAGGCGCATGGGTGTCTCTGCTGCTGCTGGCTGTCTCTGCTCCGGCTGTGCTGGGATACCTTGGCAACCGTTGCCAGGGCCTGACCAGCGAGGTGGCGGTTCAGAAGAAGAAACACCATGCGGTCCAGCGGCGAGACCTGCAGACGGTCCACATGAGCAAACAGGAGGCCATGCTGGAGGTCAAGGGCATGTGAGTGGACAGGACTGTGACGTTTGAGTGATTACATCAGCACTGAGATTGAGAGATCAAGGGTTGTGTGTGTGTGTGTGTGTGTGTGTGTGTGTGTGTGTGTGTGTGTGTGTGTGTGTGTGTGTGTTACAGGCTGAAGCGAATAGACGACCTTTTGACCCAGGCGTGTGTGTACGCAGAGTCTGTGTATAAAGTGTTGCACTGGGAGAGCCACGTCGTGTCCTCCATGTGAGTATCACACCAGAAAGTATGAATTTAATTTACTGATGGAGCCGCATCAAGATCCTCACATCTCTTTACCATGAAGAGACCAAAAGAAAACCAGGAAATTAGAATATCTTTTAATAATTCATCAGTTACACCCCCCTCTACAAAATAATAAATATTCATCAGTGACATTTAACATTTGCGCTTTCATCCTTGTTTATATGTCTTTCTTCAGGAAAAATATTAAATAAATCAAAAGATTAAACTGCTTATATTTATTGCAATTATTGTATTATTTGCACAATGTTTTCTGTGATATAAATGTGTGTGTAGGTTTTACGGTTCCCTCCTGACTGCGTTTCTCCTGCTGTGTACGGTCCCGGTGGGTTTGAGTCTGTCTGTGCTCAACAGCGCCCTCTTCCTGTGGAACAGAGACTTCTGCAGAGGTCAGTGAAGGCCTCGGCCTCAGGCATGTCAGTACTAAACCTGACAGCTGGTCAGCTGGTCTCGTGTCGGAGTGGGCGTGTCTTGACCAGAGGAAGCTGCAGACCAGACGTCATGCTGAGAGTCAAATATTAAATAATAAACATACACATTTTATTCAGTTTCATTAAGCTGGACATTTCCTTTCTCTCCCTCTAGTTCTTCTGGAGCTGAAGGAGTTTGTTCACCCGAGTCGGGTCCAGCCCGAGGAGGAAATCGAACCGTGTGACCCAGATCAGGCACACCTGCTGGAACGCACACCCACTCCATCCAGTGTGGAGGTGAGAGAGAATTACACACTTGCCGCAGCTATAAAACACATCTAGATGACAGATTATTTCAGATTGCGCTACTGACTCCAGATTGATTTATTCTGTGAATGCACTTCCTGTTCAGGATCTTTCACCTGGAAACATTGAAGAGGCAGAGGAGGCGGAGCCTGACGATGAGTTTAAAGACGCCATAGAGGTCAGAAAACTTCTATCTATCTATCTGTCTGTCTGTCTGTCTGTCTGTCTGTCTATCATCCATCCATTCATCTACCTATCTATTTATCTATCACAATCCACCCATCTGTCTCTGTCTGTCCATCATCATTATCTGTCTTTCTATCTATCGATCTATCTATCTATCTCTGTCTGTGTCTCTATCTATCTATCTGTCTGTCTGTCTGTCTGTCTGTCTATCATCCATCCATTCATCTACCTATCTGTCTATCCACCCATCTGTCTCTGTCTGTCCATCATCATTATCTGTCTATCTATCTATCTATCTATCTATCTATCTATCTATCTATCTATCTATCTATCTATCTATCTATCTATCTATCTATCTATCTATCTATCTATCTATCTATCTATCTATCTCTGTCTGTCTGTCTCTATCTATCTATCTATCCTATCTGTCTGTCTGTCTGTCTATCATCCATCCATTCATCTACCTATCTGTCTATCCACCCATCTGTCTCTGTCTGTCCATCATCATTATCTATCTATCTATCTATCTATCTATCTATCTATCTATCTATCTATCTATCTATCTATCTATCTATCTATCTATCTATCTATCTATCTATCTGTCTATCTGTCTATCTATCTATCTATCTATCTATCTATCTATCTATCTATCTGTCTATCTGTCTATCCACCCATCTGTCTCTGTCTGTCCATCATCATTATCTGTCTTTCTATCTATCATCTGTCCATCCATCCATCTATCTCTCTGTCTGTGTCTCTATCTATCCGTCCGTCTGTCTGTCCATCTATCTATCTATCTATCTATCTGACAATATGCTTATGGATGCCATAGAGGTCAGGAAAACATCTCTCTGTCTGTTTCTCTGTTTTCTGCTTCTGACATGTTCTTTCATTTCTGCTGTTTGCCTGCTCAAGGAATCTCAGCTTGTGCTGCCGGTAAGTAGCTCCCTCTAGTGGCGTTTAGACTGATAGCGTTAACAAAGAGTGTGTGTGTGTGTGTGTGTGTCTATCTATCTATCTATCTATCTATCTATCTATCTATCTATCTCATTCATCTATCCCATCTATCTATCTCTGTCTGTGTCTCTCTATTTCATTCATCTATCTGTCTGTCTGTTCATCTATCATCCATCCATTCATCTATCTGTCTGTCTATCCACCCATCTCGTCTCTTCAGTTCTGTCCATCATCATTACTGCCTTTTTCTATCTATCATCAGTCCATCCATCCATCTATCTCTCTCAGTTCGTGTCTCCTATCTATCTGTCCATCTATCATCTATCCATCTGTCTATCTATCTGTTTATTTATTCATCTATCCATATCCATTATTCATCTATCTATCCATTCATTATCTATCTATCCATCTCTGTTCAGGCCCTCTATCCATCCATCCGCCTGTCTGTCCATCTATCTATCTATCTATCTTTTCTGACAATACGCTGAGTGGATGCCATAGAGGCCGTGGAAACATCTCCTCTGTTCGTTTTTCTCTGTTTCTCTGCTTCTGACATGTTTTCATTTCTGCTGTTTGCCTGCTCAAGGAATCTCAGCTTGTGCTGGCTGGTAAGTAGCTCCCTCAGTGGCGTTTTCTTAGGACTGACAGTGTTAATAAAGAGTGTGTGTGTGTGTAGATATCAGCCTTCCCATCAACCGCCAAACAGATTTAGTATACATCTCATTTAACCCATGAACTCCAAATACCTTTAATCATCTAGCAGATGCTTTTATCCAAGGCGACTTGCTTGTTAGGAGTACAATCAACAATATGCACGTGTTGTGCATCGTCCCAGTTAGTCTAGCACAGTACACGTAGCAAGGTTTCTTTTTAATAAATAAAAAATTAGTAAGTTAGTCTTAAAGTGATGAAACGTGCAGTGGATCCATCCAGACCTATTTCTCTTAAAGATTAATCCTTGAATGTATTTTGTTATAAGGGGCATGACTGTTGTAAAAGTGTCCGGCCCGTGTTTTGAATGTAGGAGAGGCCTGGAGCTTATTTGCTACCTAAGATTCGGAGGAGATGGAGAGCCCGTAAGGTGCCCACACTCACCTGTCAATCATGATCTCTAGGTGTTCTAACCACACCCCCTCATGCCTTCATTCATTTCGGTGGCTTCTATTAACAGTGATGTCACAGGAAATGGTTCTTTCTTCGGGTCAAGGTTTCTTTTGTGAGGTTCAAACTCATGCTGAAAATGTTTGGGAATGTCCACTAACAATCATAGTGAGGAGTTGGGCTGATTCATTGTGCATTTAAGAGGTACTCCGAATTACAAAATGGTTTACAAATTTGGCATTGGAGTTGAATGATTGACCTGAAACGTGCCCAACCTTCACTAGAGGCTGTATTTCGAGGGCTTGTGGTGTTATAATGGTGTTAAGTGAAATCTGAGACCTCTCACCAGTCATCGGATGACTGCAGGAAGTGAAGCTCAGCAGCAACAAACATGGGCTCGGATTTGCAGGAGTCGTCACATGTGCCGCTACAGGCTGTTTGTAATGACTTCGGTAAATCTGATCTCCAAACCCAGAGCCCTCTACATACAGAACTAATACAGAGAGAAAACCTTCACACGAGGACAGGGAGCCGTCAAAAGTAAAGTGCACCGTGTGGGTCAATGAGGCATTGAAGAATGATCTGATTGGTTAAAACTCATGTTTTTGGAACAATTTGCAATTAATGTTTTGAAATATATTGTGAATATTTGAATCATGAATCCATGTTTTTTGGTTCATGCTATATGATGTGCTAATAATAAAAAGGTCCAATTGACTGAAATATATCTTTATCACTTACTTCACCCAAAAATGTAAATTCTGCCATTAATTCCTCACCGTCATGTAATTCCAAACCCACAAGGCTTTCATTCATCTTCATAACACAAATGAAGAGATTTTTACTGAAATCTGAGACCTCTTTGACTCTCCATTGACAGCTACGCAACTACCACTTTGAATGCCCAGAAAGCAAGTAAAGACATCATTAAAGTAATTTATTAAATATTAATCTCCATCACACATCCGCGAGAGCGGACGTTGGCCCGTGAATGTGCATCAGACATTCATATTTTGTAAATAAAGTGGTAAATTATGTTTTTTGTGTGCAAACGAAGCACTCGTGTCGTTTCATAACACTGAGATTAAACCACTGGAATCAAATGGATTACTTTAATGATGTCTTTACTACCTTTTCTTGAAAGTGGTAGTTGTGTAGCTGTCAGTGGAGGGACGGCAATCTCTCAGATGTCATAAAAAATATCTTCATTTGTGTTTCAAATATCAGCGTGGTCTTATGGGTTTTGAACGACATCCTTTTTTGACCAACAAATATTATATATTTAAATTATGCTCATTGTAAAAGATGTGCATTCAGGTGATTGTGAACTAATCAGTCTGATCAAAAAAAAGAATGTCATTGACTCATATACCCAAGGTATAAACCCAAGATTAGTGCTATTTTTAAAGGTTGTGTGCAGGTTTTGTCAGGTAAAGGTGGAAGATGGAGGATCTTTTGGTGTCAAGCTGAAACATGAGAGCTAATGGGTTCAGGTCTGTCACTTCTCATCTCTACAGAAGTTGAATATGATTCATTTATCTCTGTGTATGTGTGTTTATTTCCGGTAGGATGACGAGGACGTGTCTTCGGTTGTTCCTGAGTTTGACACCATCTCTGATAACGGCTTGTTGAGCAGAAACGAGCCCATCCGAAGTAAAGTGTCCAAACTTACTGAAAAACTTCGCAAGCGGGTCCCTACCAACACCACCGGTTACTATGGATCTCTTTATACTTTGTTTTTCATCATATTCTACAGTCATGTGAAAAAGAAAGGACGCCCTTTTGAATTCTGTGGTTTTATGCTTCAGGATATAATACAAAAATAATCTGGTCTTTAGGTAAGAAAGGTAAGAAACCTCAGATGAGCAACAACACATTACACTCTCATTATTTATTGAACAAAAATATAGCCAAAATGGAGAAGCTATGTGTGACAAACTAAGTACACCCTATGATTCAGTTGCTTAGAGTCACGTTTTGCGGCAATCACCTGAAGTAATCGTTTCTGTATCAGTTCTGGAGGAATTTTTGCCCGCTCTGCTTTACAAATGGCGCTTTTCCATTACCAGTACCAGCTTGGCTCGGCTCGCTTTTCGCTCCGTTTTTCATTACAGATAGTACCTCCACAATAGTACCTGGTCGTCATAGGTACGCCGCAGGAAACTGCCATGACGTAATCTTCTCTCGCTGCATCCTCTTCATCAACCAAACAAAGGAAAGTCTGCACCTCCTCGTTTGAACACGGCATATTCTTCTGAGTTGCCATAATAGTAAATAACACGCAATCTCTGGACAAACTATTTTACTCAGTCTGGCGCGACGCAATGAACAGTGACGAATCTCTCTGACCAATCAGCAGTCTGTGTGTTTACACGTCACATTTTAGTGTCGCCACAGCTCGCTCAGAACATCCTGGAAGCAGGTACAGGTACAACTTTTACACAGTGGAAAACCAAACCTAGTCGTGTCGAGCAGGGGCGGAGTGGGGGAGTGGCTAATGGGGCTTAAGCCCCGAATGTTTTGTCAAAAGCCCCGAATCTTTAGTTAAAAAAAAAAAAAAACTTAAACGTTGTTTCATTTCCTCTCAGTCTTTCAGACTAGAGCGGCAAAAATGAAACAAAAGCTCTATTACCGTGTGTGGTGGCGGTCGGCAATGCATCGCACATCACGCTTGTTTGCCAATGCCAACTGCCAATAAAAACTAACGAAGAAGAATATACATCTTCTTCGACATTGTCATCAGGGATTGGCGGGCTTTTGTATTTCACCGGCGTCGTAGTTAACCGGCTAACATGTATATAACACATTTTTTAAAAGTAACACTAGGTTTGGGCTAAGCCCCGAATGTTTACATTGTCTGGCTCCGCCCCTGGTGTCGAGCCGAGCTGATACTGTGTAGTGGAAAAGCGCCAAAAGTTGCTTCGGTTCATTGAAATTTGTGGGCATTTGTTTATGCACAGCTCTCTTAAGGTCACGCCGCAACATTTCAGTCGAGTTGAGGTCTGGACGTTGACTGGGCCAGATTTGCTGGTGTTCTTTGGATCATTGTCCAGTTGCATGACCCAATTTTGGCCAAGATTTAACTGTTGGACAGATGGCCTCACATTTGACTCTAGAATACTTTGGTATACGGAGGAGTTCATGGTCGACTCAATGACTGTGAGGTGCCCAGGTCCTGTGGCTGCAAACAAGCCCAAATTCATCACCCCTCCACCACCGTTCTTGACCATTGCCATGAGGCATGAGGTGTTTAGTTTTCGCCAAACCTGGTGCTGTGTATTATCTCCACTTTGGCCTTGTCTGTCCAAAGAACATTGTTCCAGAAGTCTTGAGGTGTGTTCAGATGCAAGCAAACCTTACAAACATGCCATACTTGCCCCGTCTTTTTCTAATTGTTCTGCCGTGGACTTTATTATTTACCATGCTAACAATTGCTAACATGCAAATTGTTTGGAAATGGCCATATAACCTTAATCAGATTGATGGTAGCAACAACTGCTTCTCTAAGATCATTGCTGAGGTCTTTCCTCCTTGGCATTGTGTTAACACACACCTGAATGCTCCAGACCAGCAAAGGGCCTAAACTTCTGCTTTTATGGAGGTGGAAGCTGTAAGGAGTGTACTTAGTTTGTCACCCATGGCTTCTCCATTTTGGCCTGGTTTTTGTTAAATGAATAATGACATGGAGTAAGTGTTGTTCATCTGAGGTTGTATTTACCTAATTGTAAGACCTACCAAGGAGCAGATGATTTCGTATTATGACCAGATTTGTGAAACCATCTAATTCAAAGGGGTGTCCTTTCTTTTTCACATGCCTGTATATCTCTTTATAACCATATTGTCTTTTTATCCTTCGTTAGGAAACTGTTTCCAGTGCAATTCAGCGTTTTCTGTTTTAAAGAAAAGGGTATGGCTTCTGGTCCTCGTTCTGTTAACATGCTTTTCCAATTCAACAGTTGTGTGATGTTGTTTCACCAATAATCATTTTATTTTTCTAGAGAAACTGCAGTAACTGTGGTGCCAGTTGTTGCTCCCGCTGTTGCTCGTATAAAGTGTTCAAATCCAGTATGGGAGCCACAGGTATGAGTGGGAAAATGTGAATTTAGCAAAGAATGTTTTATTGAAGATGATTTCACACCCTGTTCTTTTTCTTTCTCTGAATCCTCAGCTCCTGAAGCCCAAAGAGAGACTGTGTTTGTTTGTTCTATGTGCAATACATTCCTCATGACCAAGTAGGATTGGCCATCATCCTGAAAGAAATCTTCCACCTATTGCAATCCTATACGGGAAACTAGGGGTGGGCCACAAGATGGCTGCTTCAGTGATTCTTGAGGTTCCTTCATTTCACATGGAGGACCAAAATCCTGCAGCTTATGTTTCCTCTTTGGTGTCTTCAACACTCTTCCTGAGGTTCCTGTGTTTTAATTTGTCTGTTTAATATTCCTGACCCCCTACGTGAGGTCCTTTACGGTAAATGGTGACCTTTTCCTTGGAATATGCTGCTTTCCCCAGTCAACTCTAATACATTAAGATTGGTTGGTTTACTTGGAGCTCACCTTGCTCCGATATCAGATGCTGTAGTTTCATCAACCCTTATTATAACGCCACTTTCCAGAATTTGAGCCCTGGTGGGAAATCAAGTTAATATCCAGGGCCCATTTTATCTATGACAACACTTCCTATGGAGGAGAACATGATCATGTAAATGATGTTGGTCATTATCATTGTTGCATTGGATGGCAAAATCAATGGTTCTGAGCATTTCCGAAGGTTTATATTGTTTCACGTACTGTCAAATCTGATTAGTTGAGTTGACCAATGGTTTATGAAGAAAATATGGTTATTAATTTCTTATAGCTAAACCTCTTGACAAAACTCAACCATTACAATTCATAAACCTTCTACTAGCTGCTTACCTACTTTAACCCATGATTGCTGGTTATATAATTTATTTGCATAGTTTGTATCTGAATTTAATTTATATGTGTATGTTTGTTTTTGGGACATCCTTCTCAGTAACCATTTATAATAATCAAAATAATGCCACCATTTAAGTCTATCAGCACATAACTCACTAGTTCTCCTGTTCACATCAAGCTATGTTTGTGTCATTGTTTTATTTTTCTGTCTGTTTATCTTTAAGCCACGGTTGAATGTAAAACCAGAGTATTGACGGTTATCGAGCTATGAATGTCCAACTACTGCTATTTAAACATGAAATTCAAATGTGTTGGGTAAGTTATCCATGGTATAACGCCATCTGTTTCCTTGGTTGAATCTACTGTTACAGTAATAAATAATCTGGATATAAATTTTGCCGTGTGGATGTTCATTGAGTAATGTTAGCTCCGGTACAAAAAGTTGAGGTTCTTCCCGCGTAATTATAACCGTAATGACAGTTGTCTAACTGCCATTTATCTTAAAGACACGTACAGGCACTGTTTCTATGGTTACCTCCTCAGGCGAACGCAACTTCTCTTCGTGAGCGTCTGTTGGTTAACTCTGACAAGATATTGTAATATTTTGTTTCTAAAGAGGGTTTTAAAATATACATACCTCCAAAACATTTGACTGACTGACTGAACTCTAATCATAGAATCTGAGCGGCATCTCTCCGTTGCCCCTCCCCCCGCTCGTCATCACATTGTGTGATTGTTTCCGGCTCCGCCCCCTCTTTATCCCCGAGCCCAAACGTTTATTCCCGTGAACCCGCTTCAGCACCGGGGACAGGCGTCGCGCCCTCGCATGGCAACATGGCCACAGAGGTGAGAACCAGCCTCATACGACTTCATTTTTGCACCGGCTGTGTTCAGTAGAGCCGTTTTTGTAAGATACTTCTGAATCGGCGTCATTTTGATGATTTAAATCTGGTTTGGAGATCACGTGACGTTACGGGCAAACGCGAATAGCTGTCTTCGTTTCCACGCGTCGCTTTTTAAAACCATGATCGGTTATGATTACTGCTCAACCCATAATGCATATGGTTAAACTAAATATACAACAATGCACAGTGTAAACTAAAGGATAGACATGGCCAGCCACAAGTGAAGCGCATACCATCGCGCGTGGCGATAGATATATAGACAGACAGATAAATAGATAGACAGACAGGTAGATAAATAGATAGATAGACAGACAGACAGACTCAGATAGATAGATAGACCACTCTAAAGAATGGTTCTTTAAAGGTTCTTTACATGTAGTTTCAGTTCTATTTAGAACCGTATGGTCTTGAGGAACTCTTTATAAGCTGAAATGGTTCTTTGTGTTAGAGTTTAGGGTTCTTTATTCCCGCCTTTTTGTATTTAAAATCTGTAACTGTCAAAGCCTGTAACTGTCAAAGCCACCTAATTACTGAGATGATAGATAGATAGATAGATAGATAGATAGATAGATAGATAGATAGATAGATAGATAGAACAACTGATGGATGGATGGATGGATGGATAGAACAACTGATGATGGATGGAAGGATACACAGCAAAATCCTCAGTGTTAAATGAACACTGCTGGTGTTTATATGAGTCCACACTCAGAGTGTTGAAGTAACACGAATCAGTGTTGAAGTTAATGAGATAATTAAGTGTTAATGATGAACAGCTGTTACCTTATGGTTACTTGAGAATCACTAAAGAAAGAAACACAAGAACTACAACTGACTTCAGCCACAGCTTTAGATCAAATCAACTGAAGAAGAGAAGACATTAAATCTCTGAAGATCTCAGCAGAGGAGGATTAAACAACTCCACAAACAGCATTACCAGCTTCAATCATTACTAACACTGACTTTATTTCTGTGTCTACAGAAGCTCTTATTGAGAATTAATAGAGTTTGTTTTTATGTCACCATTATGGTGATCAGTGTTTTCTTTAGTTGGGCAGTTTTTAGTTGGACATGTTTTAATGTTAGTGTTTCTCTGGCTGCTGTATCTGGGTTTGCTATGGCAAAGAAAGCAGAACAACACAATCAGATGCTGTTGGCTGCTCGATGATCAGACTATAATCTTTGTGTAGTGGCTTAATTGACTGAGTATGAGCAATATACTATTAACCTTGTTTTATTCTAGAAAAGATCCAGTATGGTTTTAACCAGAAAAGTTTAATATGTTTTATAACCGATTGTACACTCAATTCTAACTCTTCTAATCAATGAACAGCACTAATCAGTCATGAATCAACAATGGTGACATGCTTTATGCACAATGCATTCGTGTGCATCATGCATCCAATGCTCCCAAATCATGTCTGTCAGCATGAACTGTCACCATCATTACTGAGATATGCATAGTGTGTGATGTGTGTGTGTGTGAGTTCGATGATAATAGGATGTGTGATGATGTGATAAGCATGTAACAACTATTTTTTTTTTTTTATATAACAACAAATAAAAATATATTAAAAAACAACTGTGAATAAATAACAACTGATCATATATAACAACTAAAAATAAAGCATCAAAAATGGTTCTTGACTTTAGTTTCAGCTGCTCTTTATAACTGAAAGCTAAAGCAGCACAGATCTCAACTGTAACATCAAACCACAACTGAAATGTGAAACACTGATGATGGTAATGTCATCATGTGATAATCATAAATTAACAATTTTATTCCACTCAAATGTTTTATCTGCTGTGGCTGAAACTGACTTTACTTTCCTCCTAAATGATTTCACTGTTATCAAGATCAGTTTTGTGTAGTGTTTCAACAGAATTCTCTATTTGGATCTTTGTATTATCTCATTCTGTCTGAGATCTTTTGCTTTCAGCTATTAGTGTGATCTTCATTGTGTTCTTGATGTGTGTGTGTGTGTGTGCACTGGTGGCTGAACTGTAAGCATTTTTAAATTCTTGTTGTGACGTGTAAATAGATGCAGGCAATGGTAAATTATAAAGAGTGTAGTTTTGCTGTCCAGACTTCAATCATCACTTAACCTATATTAAAGACTAAACACTCTTTAAAGGTACAGCTAACCTCACCCACTGTATTTGTTTCACTTGGCTTGATAAATACCTCTTTAAAAACTTTAAAGCTGGAACGCCAATTTAAATCTGTAACTGTCAAAGCCTGTAACTGTCAAAGCCACCTAATTACTGAGATAGATAGATAGATAGATAGATAGATAGATAGATAGATAGATAGATAGATAGATAGATAGATAGATAGATAGATAGATAGATAGATAGATAGATAGATAGATAGAACAACTGATGGATGGATGGATGGATGGATGGATGGATGGATGGATGGATGGATGGATGGATGGATGGATGGATGGATGGAACAACTGATGGATGGATGGATGGATGAAACAACTGATGGATGGATGGATGGATGGAACAACTGATGGATGGATGGATGGATGGATGGATGGAACAACTGATGGATGGATGGATGGATGGATGGATGGATGGATGGATGGATGGATGGATGGATGGGTGGATGGAACAACTGATGGATGGATGGATGGATGAAACAACTGATGGATGGATGGAACAACTGATGGATGGATGGATGGATGGATGGATGGGTGGATGGAACAACTGATGGATGGATGGATGGATGGAACAACTGATGGATGGATGGATGGAAAGATCACTCTAAAAAATGGTTCTTTAAAGGTTCTTTAGTTTCAGTTCTATTTAGAGCCGTATGGTCTTGAGGAACTCTTTATAAGCTGAAGTGGTTCTTTGTGTTAAAGTTTAGAGTTCTTTATTCTCGCCTTTTTGTTTTGTTTTTAATCTGTAACTGTCAAAGCCACCTCATTACTGAAATGGATGGATGGATAATGTGATAATGTGATAATCTAAATTAACAATTTTTATTCCACTCAAATGTTTTTATTAGAACTGAATCAAACTGACTTTACTGGGTTACCTCCATTTTAAAAGGTTGAGATTTCACAGGTTGTTACAGGTGACCAGTTGATCATCGAGTGCAAAAGAGGAAGATAAAGACAGTTTTGTGATGAACAGTGTTTAAAGAGGGCAAAACAGAAGTGCTCTCAAATATTTGGACCTCTTTAGCTAATTATGACTAGTTCCGCTTGTCTGAGATGCTTTTGCTTGGATCAGACCTATTAAGAAAGTGTGATCTTAAAGCATTGTGTTCTTGATGTGTGTGTGTGTGTGTGCACTGGTGCCGTATTTAAATCAGCGCGAGCAGCGCGTGTTGTGACGTGGCCGAGCGCGCAGCTGGACATCAAAGAGGATAAAGCGCCTGTCCGCGGGTCGTTAAGCTCTTTTGGCGAAAGCAGATATTGTGTTCGTGAGTTTCTCTCGTCGGTGACCGGTTCAGGAATGATTTCAGCACCGCGGACAGCGACGGACCGAACAAAACTCCCGTACTGTCACGAGTCTGTAAGGGTTTTATTTGTATTTCCCGTTTTTTAAAAGTGGTTTAACTGGAGATGTTTTATCCCCTGCGGTGCATTCCTGTGTTTTGGGGATTTAGATGTGATTTCACAAGTTATTCTGAGGTTTATTTAGGAGTCAAATGTGTGTCCGCCGTCCCGGCGAGTAACCTTGAACGCACGCGTGATAATGTTTCGAGCGCGAGATCTCTTTGTTTAATCTCGTGCGTGCAGACAACAAGCGTGCTCCTCACGGTACCGATCAATAATCATTCTGTACAGGCTACACCGGCTGGTTAGATTGTGTTTTGATGGTTTTGGTATCAGCGGTGAGTGTGTGTGTTAAATGATCGTCTCCTCGCGATCGATCGGTTGTGCTCGCGGGAGTCAGTAACAGTGTCTCTCATCTTTCTCAGACAGTTTCCGAGAGCGGCTTGCATGCATAATTAATGATGCATTTAGTAACAACAGCCCAGAGCGGTTAGTCTCGGTTTACCCGTTCGAAAGTGGCGTAGTACATGGTGGGATCAGATGGGAAAACGCCTGAATGATTTGCACATTCATTCATGTACAATGCTATTTAAATAGAACTGAAAATACTTAATACAAAAAAATACAAAGGTATTACCAACTAAATTTAACATGGTCAATGGTTCTTGACCATTGTATTCTTTGAACTACCATGCAGTGGTAAGTGTTGGGTAAGTTACTCTAAAAAAGTTTGCATATTCAATGCTGTAATTAGATTACTGTACAAATTACTCTCATTGGATCTTTTCCCGACATCTGGATGGTTCTATTTCGGGAAGTTCAACAGGTAAATGTGGTGTTGTGCATTTATTTGACACCGAATATGCCTCTTATCTGAGCGGTGCAAGAATTCTGGAGATCTGTGCAAATGTTCAGTGCCAGGGATTGACCGCGTCCACTGCACTGAAGTGGTGTGTGTGTGTGTGTGTGTGTGTGTGTGTGTGTGTGTGTGTGTGTGTGTGTGTGTGTGTGTGTGTGTGTGTGTGTGTGTGTGTGTTTGAACCAGCGCGTGCTGTCTCAGCCTGTTACTATATCAGAGGGAGTCATGAACTGGCAGGCCCTGCTACTAAAACAGAGCCAGTTTTTAAATAAACAGGTTGTCAGGACTGCCCATGTAATTCTACCGTGCATTGCAATCTGAGTGATCTTTATCTGACCTTTAGATGTCCAAAGATAAAGAGTTACATACAGCAATGGCCTATGTTGTGTTATAAATGCCAGCGTGAAGGCAGAAACACAATGAACTGTGAGCTTTGCGTTTCCTATGGGGTCGCAGGTTCCGTCGTTATCATTAACAAGTCGGTGTTTCCCGAAAACGAACATTTGCAAGCAGCGTTGCACAGTTGTGTGTTTGGACATGGTTAGATGCATAGGTTCTTGTTTGCATGATGTGGACTTAATGGCACCTATTATGCAAAATTCACTTTTATAAGGTTTGAATATAAATGTGTGTTGGCAGTGTGTGTACCACCCTATAATGGTAAAAATCCACCCACTCCTTTTTTATCCCCATAAATCATAAGCAGTGTCTCAGAACAAGCCGTTTCCAGATTCCTGCAATGTGATGTCACACTGCAGAGGCCCCCCCCACACGTGTTGATGGACACTGACATACTAGCACAGACCCCTCCCTCAGAGAGCTGAGCTGTTCACAGTCCGCCATGTTTATCTCCTCATGAATCTCTGTTTATCTTCTGTTGTTTGACAGAGAACTAGTCTAGTTTAATGACTGCTCACGGATGTGCTGACATCAGCTCTGTGCGCATGCAACAGGTGTGTGTGTGTGTGTGTGTGTGTTTAAGTTGAGAGCGATAAGGCTTTAAAAACGCATGCAGATGATCATATTTCATGATAATGAAGAACTGCAATGTCACATGAACGTGTCTGCGATAGAGATGATCATTAAAACACACAGATATCATGTTTCAGTTTTCATTCAGTGTTCACTGCTGTGAACGAGATGTGTAGGCTCCGCCCTCTCATTTGCATTAAAGGAGCCACACACAAAACAGCTCATTTTTCTTCAACCCCAAAATTGCCATTTTCAAAATGGTAAATTAAATGATCTGTTAGGAATTTAGATCTGAAACCTCACAGGCACACTCTGGGGACACCTGAGACTTATATTACATCTTGTAAAAAGGGGCATAATAGGTGCCCTTTAATAAATCCTTATCTTGAGCTAAATGAGCAAGCTGACATTTAGTACAATCTATATATTTTATTTCGAATACATGCAAATGTCACTTATGTCTTTTGGTTTGTCAAGAGATTTAAAGCACTGTTTTTGAAGAGTGCGCATGTGTGGACGTGCTCTAGTACGTAAAAAACGAGCCTATGATTGAATCTGAAAATAAAAGATCAAGCATGAGTTCGATCTCAAATTGGGAAGTCCGGCTCTCTTGGCTCGGCTCCCAAATGGCTCTTCATTTAGTGTCACTCAGAGCCTTCTATTTTAGCCCAATCTAGCAAAGTATGAATGGTTTGTTTGTTGGTAAGCAATTTATTATTCAGTGTTTTCATAAAAGCCTTAATTTTTACGCATTTTTTTTCGTTACAAAAAAATGTGTTACTATTATTGAACATTTTAATTAAGCTTTAATTGAACAGAGAACCACAGCAAACAAATAACATTTGGGCAAAAGTCGTAACATTAAGACACTTTAGTCTTTAGTGCAGGTTGGCATTCAGAAACATCAGATGCCTCAGCTTGGATGGGCTGATTTCCCCTCTCTGTGATGACTTTTTCTGAGGGGACCAATGTTTCTACAATGCCAAGTCTTCCTACTCTTCATTCATCCATGGACAGATCATTTCTGAGAATGGAGTACAACAGTGTGCTTTCAGAAACCACCGCACTGGACCCACGGTTTAAAAAGATCCTAGTCTGTCCTCCCATGTTATTGGCCGCATGGTGTGCCCATCCAAATAAAGTCCCAAATAAAGGAGATGGTGGTCCAGTGGGTTAAACCACCTAACTGACCTGCAGAAGGTTGCTGGTTCGATTCCAGGTGAACCAGCAACTTTACTCCACGTTGCTTCAGGGTGATTGTCCCTGTAATTAGTGCACTGTAATTCGCTTTGTATAAAAGCGTCTGCCAAATGCATAAATGTAAATGTAAAGTCCCGCCCCTGCCTGCGGCTGAAGATTCGGCTCTCCTCGACGGGAGTCGGCTCTTCTTGCTCGCTACAAAGAATCGGCTCTAAGCGAATGGCACATCACTACTAGCTAGTTGGTTTCTTCAACGAAGCATCGGACTATGGTAGTTAGGGAGTGAGTTACGTCGTTGTACGGTAAACGCACCCCAGGTTTGTGAAAACGCTGAATAACTGCATCAGAAAGAGGTGAAAAGGCAGGGATGCGTGGGGGATGGAAGGACCCACAGCTCGGGCTGATGTTAGTGTGTGTTGGCAGTGACAGATGGCCGGGCTCTCTGGTGTTTGTGTGTGTCCACTGGCAATGAACGGCCCATTAAATAAAGAGGTCATCACTGGATTAATCTATAAGTTAATGACAACATCACTGCATTACTTATGAACTAATGAGTGACTGCATTACTCTGCATTTTTGTGAGCTATTGAACATAAAAGTTATTATGACCGGTGGCGGATCTAGACTTTTATACATGGGGTGACCAAGGCTACTTTAGGGTATCCATACACCGTGAAAGAATATTATGTGTGTAGGGGTAACGCATTACAAGTAACTTGAGTTACGTAATCAAGTAACTAATAAAGTGACACATTACTTTTCAAATTTACAACAAAATATCTGAGTTACTTTTTCACATTAATTTGACTGACAGCTCTGCCATCCCCATGTTGAGAAAACTCGAGAGTAAGTGCAGAGGCGTTGTGTGTGAACATGTTATTGTAGTTCTAGACTAAATGTGAGCATTTATTAATCTCACTTGCACAATAAATATTCACTACTCCTCAAAATGAATAAAATCAGTCAAATGCAAAATCAGAATACTATGCAAACCTCAAAAGTAAATGTTAAATAAAACAAATATTTTTATGCATTTAATCCCACTTTCTTGACCAATATCTTGCTGACCTTTAATTCAGTTAAACCATGAGCAAAAATGTGTAGATTTTTCCTATTCTTCCATTATCCAGAATGGCAGCACATCAGAGCGTGTGAATTTGCATTTTTTACCTCAGCCTGAGGTTTATTATTTCAATTTTGGTGTGATGCACAAATATAGAACTTTTTTGTTATAAAAAACAAGCCCAGGTGGGAAAAAGTAACGCAAAAGTAACATAACACATTACTTTTCTTGAAAAGTAACTAAGTAACTCAATTAGTTACTTTTTAAGGGAGTAACGCAATATTGTAATGCATTACTTTTCAAATTAACTTTCCCCAACATTGTATTTTGTTTACATTGTTTTGACGGATGTAACATTGTATTCTAATAACTAAGCCACCAAAATTGTAGATACCAGTGAAACTTCACAAATGTCGATTCCAACTGCAATTCCACAGCAAGTAATACATGCATTTAAAACATTATTGAATACAAGTGAACAGTCAGCTGTAAAGTAAGAACAGGCTTAGAATTAAGTTTCGGGTGTAACAGTAATTTAGGAATAGACACTAACTACAAAAGTTATTCAGTCAAGATCAGTGGATGAGCTTTGTCCTTTGAATAACTTGACAGGTGTATGGTAGGAGGTGGGCTATAGCGGTCACTTTAAGAGCAAATGCAACATTTTGAATCTAATTTGTCACCTGCTTACATTCGGTTAAGACCAAGCGGCAACCTCCCGTGTTCTCTCTTGCAGCTTAATACTGATAAAACTGAAATCCTGTTGATTGGCCCTAAATCACAAAATTTGCCACGTGATGACGTTTTTATTGACATTGATGGTGTCCAGATTACACCTTCAAAAACTGTGCAAAATCTGGGAGTATTGACTCCACGTTATCTTTCGACTCACATATTGGTCAAACAGTAAAGTCATGCTTTTTCCAATTGCAAAATATTGTTCGTATCCGTCGATCCCTCAACTCTAATGATGCTGAAACTGTAATTCACGCTTTTATAACCTCCAGATTAGACTACTGTAACGCCTTATACAGCGGCTTACCAACTAAGGCTATACATCGCCTCCAAATGGTGCAAAACTCTGCTGCTCGAGCGCTTACGTTTAATAAAAAATCTGTACACATCACTCCGATCCTCAACCAACTTCACTGGCTTCCTGTGGCCAGTCGCATCGAGTTCAAACTGTTAGTTTTAGTCTATAAAGCCAGTCACGGCCCTGCACCAAAATATCTTGCTGAGTTAGTCCAACCTTATGTTCCTGCCCGGACCCTCAGATCCAGCAATGAAAACCTGCTTGTCATCCCCAAGTTTAAACGCTCTACTATGGGAGGAAGGGCTTTTAGTGTAATTGGCCCTAAATTATGGAATAAGCTGCCCGCGACTATCCGTAACGCACCTACTCTCCAGATTTTTAAAACCAAACTTAAAACTCATCTTTTTTCTCCTTGCAGTAAATGATTATTTTTCTCTCACCGTCTCTGCCTTCAAATGATCTCACACCTCTTCATGTTATGTTACATGTCTAGCTACTGTTAATTGTTCTTTGACTCTATAACTTCTTTGTTTTTGTTATTTGTTGTACACCTGCTTGTTTATTTGCTATAATGAACAGGCTGCTTTTCTGATTGTAATTTTTTGTACTCCATTGGTAAGCGACCTTGGGTTCTTGAAAGGCGCTATATAAAATAAACATATTATTATTATTGAAGCCAATACTGAAGTGAGTTAAACTGCAGTTCATCGACTGGCCACTAGAGACCGGCTCCAGAAGGGAGCAGAATCTCATTGAGCCCCGTGTTACAATGCCAAACTTTACAGCAGAATAAAACATGTTTACAGCCTGGGACAAATTATAGTTTAGGTCTAAATGGCTAATTTTGCCCTTCATGACGACTGTGATGGGGTGAATACTTTTATAACTCATTCGTTTGCATTATATAAAGCCTTAAAGTTCTGCATAATTAAGGGCGTGGCCACTTTGAGTGACAGGTGGATTGCCAGTTATCTGCTGTCTGTTAGTCATCACGTGACCTCAGCTCCGCCCACGTCCCGCCTCTTTGCCCATTTTCTGCGCGATGACGTGCTGCCATGGCAACAGCCAGCTCGACTCTACTTTACGCTTCAAAACGGCTCTTCAGAATCCCACATCCATATTTTTATACAGTCTATGGTTAAGACATAGCCGACTGTGTTTACTATGATACTTGCTATTTCTGGCAAACCTTTATGCGTATATGTCCACACTAGACGCGTCACGTTCATTTTCAAGCTGACAATGCAAAACCGTGAATCTAATCTAATAGGCGATAAAGTGAACTTAAAGAATGAAAGAAAGTGGTGTTGATGTGATCTTTCCATAAGCACAGACTTTACACAGCAAATGTCTAACACACTCAGCCTAGGGTGAAGTCATTACATTAACAACGTTTTGAGACAAATTGTCGTTTTAATGGAAAACGATGTGAATGGCGCGACAGGATTTTGAACAACACTTTGTTTGTACGCGACCTCCTTTATAATTAACCGTTTGTTTGGCAACTAACGTTAATATTCCACGTTAATACGTCGAAATAAATGCTTCTTTCAATAGGAGGTGAAATGGAAGTCGCGATCTAAACTTTGGGGTGACCCCCCTCTGGCTCCGCCACTGATTGAGATCTTGTCATTATCTCATAGAGGAATGCAGTGATGTCATCATAAGCTCTAAATAGTGATGAGCTAATGATGACATCACTGCACTACGCTGCAAAAATGTGTACGACCACCATTAAGTTAATGGCAGTGATGTAGCTGAACACTAGTGGCTAATATCCATGCCCAAACTTCTGTTTTCAATAGACAATGCTACAACAGAGGACAGAAAACGGCATTCGTCACGCCATTTTTCATGGATTGTTTAACATCTAGCAGCCCAAGGTAATGTGATTTATGATTAGATCAGACTGTAGCGCACTGTAAGCCTCTCTCTCTCCCTCTGCCGTAGTTCCATAACCTTCAGGAGTTGAGACACAGCGCATCTCTGGCCAACAAGGTCTTCATTCAGAGAGACTACACGGATGGCACCATCTGCAAGTTCCAGACCAAGTTCCCCTCCGAGTTAGATAGCAGGGTAAGTGTGTGCGTGCGTGTGTGTGTGTGTGTGTGTGTGTGTGTGTGTGTGTGTGTGTGTGTGCGCGTGTGTGTGGCAGGACAAAAGAGAGTCAACGCAAGTAAAAAGGAGAAGACCAGAAAAAGACAACAAGGCTCTTCCCTCAGAGAAACTCTGCTCTTCAGCAAAAGCACTGCTGAGTGCGCAAACTCCACACAACACACACATAATGAGCTGCTAATAGAGCCGTTTAAAGGTGTGAGATCCTGTTACAGACAGCCAGTGAAGGCTTGCTCGGTAAAAGGCAGGGAGACGGAGTTCAACCAAAGGGGTAATCCAGCCCCCGGAAAGCATACCTTCCATAGCGGCGGCCATTGCTAACCAAGCCATCACCTGCTGTTAGCATCCCATTGACTCCCATCACTTTGACAGTGAATAACTTTACATCTGAGGCGTTTAAAGACTCCATTTGTCCATTGTTTATTTCTACAGAAACACGACAATGTACTAATAGGCTCCATTACCTTGTATCTTACTCTATCGCCCCGTAGAAGCCGTTTTTGTAAAAAATAGGCTAACGATTGCATCATAACCAACGCAACTCTGTCGCGCAGTAGAGAAATTACCGTATAGACAGGAGGAGATGCTCGCAGGCAATCTTTTACTGTCTATGAGGCGATCGGGGGGACGTGGAGGCATAAAGTCTGATAAACACAAGAGAGAAGCATGAGGAGAAGCCCACAGACAGCCAAAAGCAACGGGACAAGATATTTCAACAACGTGATTCAGATTTCACTTTCCACAAGTGCAGACGCTCAGCCATCAGGAAGGGAGTGCTTCTCACTGACTTCGGTTTTCACCGTTGAAGTCTATGTGGTCGCTGTGTCCATTTCTTTTACTGTTTATGAGTTCAACATGTAAAGCTGTCATTCTCACAATCTCTTTATGGAAACTACCGTATATACCCGAATATAAGATGACCCTGAATATAAGACCCCTAATTCATTGGAAAAAAAAAAAACATTTTAACACCATTCATTAAATACGATTCATTTGTCACATAATAAAGTGCACTCTTGTCAATGAGTTCAGAAATGAATGACCTTTTCACAATAAGACAATAATGTGTTTGGATGTAATTGTGGTACTGAGAAGATCGAAAATAACCATCTGCTTTTAATCAAACACATCTGACATTAAAGTCTTGAATCAAACCAAACTGTGGGGTTGCAATAAGAACAGCAGAGCAAATGGGCACTTCCTGTTTATTTCATTCATAACAATCAGTGCGTTTACAGGCACGAGCTTTATGCCTAATAAGCCGACACTGAACATGCTCATGTAAACGCGGTAACCCATGTTCTTTTATCAGAGTAAGGTCATAAACGGCTTAAGCATAAACCGGTCGGGACAGGTCGTTTTTTGCCTCTCATCCCGATTTCGCGCGGCATAAACGCATAAAGAGGTTGAGTCAAAACGCTGCATCCGTAACTGCATGAGGGGTAATATGAGCCGTAAATCTCCCGCTGACACGGTGCACGCTTTATTTAACATCACAACTGACGTAACATTTAGGGGAATACTCCGAGTCAGACACGGACATTATTATTGTTGACATCACTACAAGGAAATAACCCGGTTTATTAATAAATTCATGTAGACACTGTTTACTTGCGTTGCATGCTGTGCATGTTAACTGTCACTCATTACTGAGCCTATCGTGTTGTTGCCCTCTACTGTTTCCCTCTGC